>JAJJWO010000098.1:0-49814 GCA_021655895.1 Fusarium sp. NRRL 66739
TATAATATATATATATAATTATGAGATAGGTGATACTGGGCGGAAGAATCTTGACGAGTGACAAGCCGCTGGTAAATGGAGAAGCTATGCCATAGATCGAGCTGGTGAGGATAAAAAGTCGCCTCAACATGGTGAATTGGTCCAAAATAGGTATAAACTTGAGACTGTGACTACCCTGTCTGCAACTGAGATCAAGTGGCATGGAGCCTCGGCTGATCTGGACAGTGAATGATGATTGAACTGCCCGTGTCGACTCCCTTCAAAGAGAAGGTTGATAAGTGACTATTGCATGCGTCTATACAAAACTTCAATGGTCAACTGACGTAAATCTTTGATTGTACCTATAGATGCTTCACAATCGGCATGCTAGGTAGGTCTCCTTTGCCACGTGTGATAAAGGTCTCAAGATTTGGCGAGCGAGATATTAGCTTTTCCAACCCGCGATCACTCTCAAATCTTGTGTTTGGCAAAGTGTAGACTCCACAGGCCACAAGCGTTTGTATCGATATGTCAAATTGCCAGTCCTTCTGCCATGAATCATTTTCCTCAGTCCCGAGACAAGCGAGATGAGGGAGCATAACAGAACAGTCAACATCTGGCTAGCCACGATGGGAATTGAATCTTCTTTTTCCATCCCGTCCGGGACTGGCTCTCGTATAAGGAATGCTCGCTCAATGATAGCTGAGCATGGTCACGCGTAATCTAGGAAGGGGCAGGGTCGAAACAATGATGGAGCGTCTCTTGGGCTGCATCTCGAAAGCGGCGCGAAACAAGGCAAAGGTTGAACAACGTGAGGGTATCATCAAGGTCCGTCTTTCCACTCCCAGTGCCAGCAGGCCAGTCGTATTCGCGGCGACAGTGCGAGCAAAAGTTTCTTAAAATATTCCCGAGGACTTTCGAGGGGAGTTCCATGATGAGTGTCATCTTGGATGGTTGTGTTGGTCTTGAATGCAGAGCGTAAATGCAAGGATAAAAGGAAAAATCAGCAGCGAGACGAAAACATCAACCGAGAAGAAGGGGCTCAGTTGATCCTTGATATGGATGGCTAAATAGATAAAAAGGTGGTTAAGAAAATTCCCCAGGCAGTGAATGCGCACGAGTAACCAACAGCTGTAACTAACTTCAACAACATATGTCAACGACTGAACTGAGAACACGAGCCATCTCAGACTCAGCAACGCCATCAGAGGCCGCAGCATTCTATTCAAGACCTGGCGAATCGATGCATTTACGTGTCCATATCCTTCCACTCTTCATCTAAAGACATGTAGATTGTAAAATGTGCATGGTATCGTCCTTCATACTGATAGAGGGCTTGTTAACTGCCCACGAGACAGCACCTGGGTTGATATCAGCATGTCATAGGAAGTCATCTTAGATGTTACGTGGCAAACTCTTGATCTCGAGATTTGCATATTCCACTGTCGGTTCTGGCTCTACTCTTCCATAGTAGACAGCGCTGCTATATACGAGGTTGATGTCTTGGTTGGGAGCTCCGTTATTGACATAGTTTACAAGGGCTTTCGCGATGCCTGTTAATTATAATTTCCGCATTCTATATCTAGCATGATCAAGTCACTTTTAAAAGACTGCTCTGGACTTGTCGAAGGTAATATATTGGTCGTAGAACCCACCGGATGGAGCGACGGTGTGAGGCTGATGGCTACCACTAACCTCACAGACTCCCATTGCGCCCTGTGAGATTCAGTCCTTATGGTTTCGCTCCGATTACCATCATCGGTAGAGGAGGTGCCCGAAGCAATGATCTCTGAGCTACTAAGTGTTGAGAACCATCGATGCCAGTTGCTTGATATGTATGAGACTGGCCGATAAGAAGACTACCTGTTGATGCGTTTTCAGGACTTGATAGACCATGCGTGGCGCAGGAACTGACTCCATCGTCAATACCTAGAGAAGCAGTGAGATAGACCGGATCGCCTGATATAGTTGGACCACAGTGACTCACTGTTGACTCAGCGCGGCCAAAAAGCTTTCAGCTCCTAGTAGACTCTGTGATGCCTTACCAGCTGACACGAATTAACCCTAAGAGCCCTACATCTGCGTCCTCCATCCTAATACATAGTGGCGTATGAAACAAAGATACTTGCATGTTACAGACACAATTGAACCATGTTCGCGTACTAGCACATACATTGAAGTAGTGGCAGAGTAAATATGCGGACAGTGGATAGACCACGCCCGTTGTCCTTAAACCAGGCCATGTTTCTCATGCCCCTCACTAAATACTATGGTTGATGAGATGTCTCTTATGCGTTGGCCAGATTCGACTGATTGATAAGGAACTGTCGTGGTTTAGGGTGAATGGTAGCTCGGTTTTCCGAGTATCCGCTCCGAGATCGGACATAGATAAGATGATGATAAGCTGTCCTATTTATGCCTGAGGTGTCTAGCGATGATGTATTTGCAGGGATTGCAAGGTCCACCACGTGTTTTTTGCTTTGGATGCGCGTCTCGGCATTAACTTTGGGGGAAATGATTATCGCGAGACCAGTAAAGCTCAAATTTTACGTGACAAACTTCAGGCGTTTGCGTGATATTCCACTCAATTGAGTAATAGATAGCTACCTATGTATAAAAAAGAACACGTAGGCCACGGCAATACGGACAAACGTGCTAGCACGTTGGCTGATGGAGCCTCTCTATCAGCAAAACGACGCTAGAATGTCTTGATTCCATATCGTTCCACAGGACCCCTGACTGAGATCCACTATAATTGCTTTGCCTGACACTTCTTAATCACCTCAGCTCACCTGTTTTTTGTTTTGTTTTCTTTCCTCTTGCCTCTGCAGTCTCTCCCGATTCTTCACCAAAAACACCGTCACCATGTCCACAGCTTTCGTCCAGCGTCCGGCCCCCGACTTCACCGCCACCACTCTCTACCCCGGCGGCGAGTTCAGGGATATCAAGCTCTCTGACTTCAAGGGACAATGGTAAGTGCTTGCTTGCCCAGCAACCAGACCTCCCTGCTCACATACCGCTCCTCCAGGGTCGTCCTCCTCTTCTACCCCATGGACTTCACCTTTGTCTGCCCTACCGAGATCATCCAGTACAACAACGCCCTCGACCGCTTCCGCGAGATCAACACAACCGTCCTCGGTGTCTCGACCGACTCTCACTTCACCCACCTCGCCTGGGTTGAGAAGCCCCGCAAGCAGGGTGGTCTCGGCCCCGACCTGGAGCTCCCTCTTGTCGCCGACAAGTCCACCAAGATCTCTCGCAGCTACGGCGTCCTGATCGAGGACGAGGGCATTGCTCTGCGTGGCCTCTTCATCATCGACCCCAAGGGCGTTCTCCGACAGATCACCGTCAACGACCTCCCCGTCGGCCGAGACGTCGAGGAGACGATCCGTCTCGTCAAGGCCTTCCAGTTCACCGACGAGTACGGCGAGGTGTGCCCTGCCGGCTGGCAGGAGGGTGGAAAGACCATGAAGGCCGACCCCAAGGGAAGCCTCGAGTATTTCGGCGCTCAGGATGGTGAGTCTCGGAAGCGTCCCAGGACTGAGTAGACCTGGGGCTTTTCATTGGAGACGTGTTCGACTAAGATGTATTTTTTAACAGGAGCTAAGGCCTAGATGTAGATTCCAAACAAGAGACTCGAATTCCAATCAACACCCGCGTTTAATGACAGTGTCCAGCTACTGGTTTAGCATACGACGATGCAAGGTTTAACGATCGTTACGATGGATGGCAGACAACTAGACTTGTACATCAGCTGGTCGTCTTTGACGAGGTGCAAATAGAGCTAGAGGTACACTTAGACATAGACAATAGACCATAGATATTCCTTTAGCAGCTTTGCTTGATCAATAGTGATGCTGTCGAGCAAGGGCACAACGCTCGCGATTGTCGCTACTTGAGAATGAATACCTGCCCTTTATCACCGGTGTCATCCTCGAGAATGGATTGCACAGCTTCGCCATTCATCACGCCGTGACAGTAGGCGTCCCTGCTCAAGGTCAGTCTCTGGTACACCAAAGTAGAGCAAGTTTATCAGTCTGACTCACCCAATGAACTCATAGCCCTCATCGTGACTGTCGCCCTTTGATCGCAGGACACAAGGCCACTCAAGACCAACCACCACAGCAATAATATCCCCTTCCAACACCTCATGATGCGCAAGCCCCATGTAGCCACTATCAGTAACCACGAACCTCCGCTCGCAGTATGCGCTTAGAACATCTTCCATCCACGTCCTGTCAAACCCAAGCTTGTAGAATTCCTGGAGCGTTTCTTGCCGCGTGGCTTGGTCACCTGGAGTCTTCATGGGCATCTGTGTCACGTCAAAGAAGTCCATATACCTGTCCGTGTACGTTTCCAAAGACGTCCCCTTCTTTTGCAAACCTTGCGACAAGAGAAGCCCGCCTATCATGGTCAGTCCAAAGGCAGCCTTGACTGTCTCCTGTGTTGGATAAGAATCCAACCGGTCCATACAAGCTTGGTACACTTTGCGAAGCCCACTTTGTTGGAAAAGGTCATGAAAGTGTCGGTAATCGCTCTTATATGTCACTCGTCCAACGACTTTCCCACGCACAGCCAGAGAATGAGGGTCACTTGAAGCAATGTAGCTGTGCACCCCATTAGGCCGTCCTGACGTCTTGAGAGACGCTCCAATTCCCCATTGACAACCAGTCCCGGTCTTGAGTCGCCAGTCGGGAACCCAGCTCGGCCATGCAGGCTCGCCGTTTCGCTGCCGTGCAGACCAGATAACATTCAGGTCATCAGAGTCTGCTTTGATAATCTCATCGGTTGCACGTGTGTAAACTTCCGTGACAGAGAGCGAGTAGTCGACCTCCATGCCCCTGTCACCCCGAAACTTACGGTCGATGTCGCTGATGCCTAAAAGTCCATACACCTTGTCGCGCGGATCAGTGGCCAGACGTGGTCGTAGGCCTTCGAGAAGATCACGCATCGACCATGTGCATGTAGGACGCGTCTTTTGGTTGAAGAGCTTGCTGTAATACTCACTGCCCATCTTGGCACGCCATGGTATAGCTACCATCTGCGTCACCAGACACATACCATCAACGCAACGAACATTATTGTCGTGTATGGCTGTAGCCTTGTAGCAGAACCATCTGGCAGCCGCACTTACGTACTCCCAAGATAGGCCGTATGCACCGCAGACAACAATGGCTTTGCGAGCTTGGATGATCTCCTGGACTGTCCACATCCGTTGGAACCAAGGCCTGTCAAAGAATTCGGAGAAAGCATTCCAGGACTCGTCATCATCGAAAGGAATGCCCAACTCGCGAGACTGCTCCTCGGTCAAGTGCTCTTTCCGTTCAAGCTTGGTTTCTTCATGGCTGTCGCCGTAGTTGTCCCTTCGAAACATGTCGGTGGCTGTAGGTAGAGCGATATCTCCCACTTTCTTGACAAAGTCGACTGCAAGCTGAGTAGATTCAACCGCTGGTCCTAGCCAAGCAAGAACAGTTTCGGCCTCTGCAAGATGAGTTTAGCCAGCTTTACTGTGAACACGGGTAATTCCAGTTGACATACTGTCATAGATGAGATTCATCTTGGAGACTTGCTCAGACTTCTCAGCCACATCCCCCTGGTTGATGCATATCTGATCAACCCATAAAGCGGTGTGTGGACTGAATTTCACGATGTCAACAAGAGCCTCGTGAAGAGAAGTTGTAATGCTGAGTTGTTTTCCATCGCAGGGTATTTTAACTCGATTGGTAGAGTCTCCCCAGCAGTAAGACAGAGCGGTGTAATGAATAGGATCATCGGGGTTTAGCTCAACTTGCTGAATACTTGCTTCAAGCTGATGGTCTGGCCCAGATGCTGTTACCGTAAGCAGGCGGATTTGTGATTTGTGAACTGGGCTGTATGTATTGGCGCTCATGGCTGAATTCTTCGATATATAGATTAAAAAACCAAGGAGTTTCAATTTTATGCTCAAAGATCTAGGTAGAGGCACTTTTCCTTTTATTCACAGCTCTATTCTGCACGGCCTCCCAATTAGAAGCCGTCGGATTGTGGCTATGTTGCTTCATAGCCACTATCTGATGCCAACGCATTGTCTGCCTAGCCAAGGCTGATCATGTGGGAAGAATGAGGCCTGCAAATAGCATAGCGAATGAGGTGGAATATTGCAATAAAGCCAGCAAACTTCAGAAGCGGGAATTGGCTGCCTGAATTGCCAATCTACCTAGTCATCCTTATAGCCAACTCCGCAATGCCGACGACAATAGCACAACATTACGAGGTGCTCATTGATAGATCAAATAGTGAAGACAGAAGACTAGGAATATGAATACTTGATGGCCATTCAGGTCGCTATTTTGGCAGCGCAACCATCCCACGTACTTCGTCTCTAGCGAACAGTCTCTCACAAATTAGTACGAGCTCCCCCGTGGAGGGCAAACCGTGAAGAGTTGAAAGTGGTAAACGGCGATAATATAGTTTTGCTAGTCATATATGTGCAAGGCCAACTAATATATAAGCTTAATACACTTGGATAGAACGATAATCTTGAAAGGGCAGAGTCAGGTGTCCTGCAAGGGAGCTAAATAGTTGATGTTCCAGGTCTACATGCAGGCAATCCAAACATGATTGATCGATTAACATAACATCACATACAGGGTTACCCCACGAAATCCCACAGATAACAATCGTACCTGTTTTATCTTATCTTCATCAGTTCCGGAGATGCTCAACCCGCAGTCGATCAACGGCCGCTCACTCACGTTGTTACCAGGTGCATAATCTGGGCAGAGTGGGCCATCAAGTATCTATCTATGATCTGATCGAATGCGTAATTTGCAGGGCACGCAAGATCTCAGTCACTGCAGACACCTCAGATTAAATACGCCCGCACCAAGAACTGTTTTTGCCTGGAAATATGAGCTATCGGGTTTGAATTATATCCGACAGCGTAGCTTGAGATGGGCGATCCTTGTCATGTGACTGGATGGTGAATTCCTGTTCTCGCTGGCAGCCCAAGCATATGATCCTGGAGGCTGAGCTTCGTAAAGCAACCCCTGTTGAGGCGGTCAAGTCGGTCTGGCAAGGTGAGCAAAGCATCGTTCCATCCAAGATCTCGACCAAATGACCGGAGCCCGCCGGGTCGGTACCTTGAAGATTAGGTTCTAAGCATAGCAAGGGAGACTGCGGCTCTGCCGTTGCCACTTTTCAGGGTTTTTACCATGCAAGTCAGGCCATCAAAGACAGAAAAATGGACGTGCTGAGGCTCGACCGTATGGAGCGCTTGCTAATGCGACAGCTCGTGATAGGGCCGGATAGTCCCAAGTGGCTAAGCATGGCTCCATGTCCAATATCTTGGCTATGCCACTTAGAGTCTTAGCACAGGGAAACGCCCGAACAATTGCGTTTTCGAAGCCGCCAAGAAGCAAATAACCTTGAAGCACCAGGCTCTTATTCCCGACATCTTCTGATGGTGGAGAGACTAGAAAAGAGATCGCCGAGCCCAACGGAGTAAGAGAGGGTCTGTTAGGGCTCAAAGGCCAGTGGGCTCTTAAACCACACCGAAACGGTCTCACCATATCAATACGACTATCTATGATCTCATGTTGATGGGAGTCCATATCTCTCCTGACTTGTCCCAAGCTTGGCATGATAGCAGGGTCTGGGACGGACTTGACACTGCGATAAGCTCGCGATTAGAGGTTATTGAGCTGAATAAAAAGTCAGCTTGAGTCCGCGGAAATCGTTCAAAACACCCAAGTCACTTCTTCACAACAACAAGTCAATCATCATCTACTACCCTTACACAACTGAGACATTCTACAACATGAGCAACCCTCTTGTGGTTAGCGTCTCAAATCTTGCGGCATACACGCCGCAAGAGACGATAGAGCTTGTTTCTCGCTCTGGAGTCAAAAGAGGCAATATGCGTGCCGACAAAGTCTTTCTTTCTGCCGTTTCGGCAGGCTGTCTTCTTGGCTTTGGCTGTGGCGTCTCGCTCTGTGCCATGACCGCACCCTGGTACTCGGAGAATGCACCCGGCCTAGTCAAGCTCTTCGGAGCTGGTGTTTTCCCTCTTGGCTTGGTACTCGTCGTGCTTACAGGTGCTGATCTGTTCACTGCGACCACCATGGTAAGCTGCCCTAGTATGTGCTCTTCCCATGTCGCCGCTAACCTCGTTTTAGTTCACCTTGACCGCTGTTCTCCAGGGTCGGCTTCCGGTCCGGAAGATGCTCCTCCACTGGTTCTTGTGCTTCTTCGGCAATCTTGCAGGCTCGCTATTTGTCATGGCCATCATCATGGGATGTAAGTTGGCAGCACCATCCACATCGTGAGCTGAAACTAACTCTGGATAGATGGTGGCGTTTTTGACGCATCTCCCTACAAAGAAGTTGTCATGTCGTTTACGTCCAAGAAGCAGATTGACCCTCAAGTACACCAAATCTTTTTGAAGGCCATCGGATGCAACTGGCTCGTATGCTTGGCTGTCTTTCTGGGCATTCAGGCTAAAGACCTTGCCTCCAAGGTCATTGGCATGTGGTGGCCCATCTTTGCCTTTGTGGTCCTCGGCCTCGAGCACGTTGTCGCCAACATGTTCTACATGTCTTTGGCTATCTGGCTGCACACTCCTGACCTGACTGTTGGCCTGTACATCTGGAAAGGTAATTCATCTGTATCCCAACTAAAGTTGATACGCGGAGACTAACAATCGACTCAAGGTATGATCCCAGCCACCGTCGGCAACGTCATTGGAGGCGGCCTTTTCGTCGGCACATATTACTGGTACATGTACCTTGCCATGGACGACCCTGTCAAGGTTGATGGCGTTGAATACCAGGGTCCTATTTCGAACTCCCCCTTGCACTTCCTTAATGCGAGGAGAAAGAGCCTGGCAACGGACGAGGAAAGCAGGGTAGAGTCTGCGCCGATTTCTGTGCCGGCCAGTGTTGCCAACTTGAAGTAAGGATTACAGGGTAAAATGAAAGACGATAGAAATTAGAGTATAAAACTTAGAGCGATAGAATTTACAACAATGATTTAAATTTCACGACGATGACTTTACCATAGGCTATTCTGGATGAGGATTGGTAAAACAACAAGCGCACGGGTGTCGTTGATCATCCAAGCGTTAGCTGCCGCCAGAGGCCAAGCTAGATGAGCCTCATGTGGCATCATTTAGGTGGTGCCCCTTATTTATTAATTGTTCTACCAAGTGCCAAACAAAGCACTGACAAAGAAGTAGGGAGAAAGAAGGGGAAAGAAAAGAAAAAGGTCGCATAATTTGCGCCTCGACCAGAGAGGCCACCCACCAGAAGCCTAAATCAAGAGCTCTTGGGCATTTGATCAAGGCATCAAGCGAGATAGTCTGACCGAGTCGAATGTTTGCACCACATCAGATCAGCCCTGTCACGTCATGGCCTGGGCTTTGACGCCAGGAACAAGATTTTGCATCTCCGCGGGGCGGTGAGGCCATCTCCACAGTGGTTGAAGCATCTCCGTGGAGGAAGAGGCCAATGGTAGCCCCTTACGAACGAAAATAGTTCATAGATACGAGAGTGCTGGAGGACCAAGCCCGTTGTAACTTGTCTCATAGTGTGACTATGCACTCTTGGAAGATGATATATTCCTATTTACTCATGTATACTTTTCTATAGAGGCTTGTTTACAGAAGTGCCACCAACTATAACACTTTAGTCTGATTGCCAACTGGGAGAGGGACTTGGGGTTGTTGGAGCAGTTCTTATAAACTTGTTAATGAAATGAAATACACGAAAGTACCCTATGTCCCTGAGCATATTCAACCACAGAAAACTTAGACAGCCCAGCAATATTCTGCCTGTCTTCAAAGATAAAATAAACGAAGCATTCGTCATCAGTTATTATAAACTTTATAAGGGGGAAAGAACTAGTCTTCCAGAGTAGAAAGAGTTACTAAGACTGCTTGCTGCATGCCACATATAGACAATAGCTAACTAGGAACTGCTGAAAAAAAAAAAAAAGAAAAAAGAAAGCCTCGCAAACGCTCGCAATCGAATATAGGAACAGCCCGATGCGGGGGTCGAACCCGCAACCTTGAGATCGCGTACTCGTAAGAGTCTCACGCTCTACCGATTGAGCTAACCGGGCGTGGCTCTTATTGATGAAGACTCCGGGGCATAGCCAGCACTAGGCCCGTTTCAACAACACGAGATCCGCTGGGAAAATGGAAACTTTTACATTGCTTAGCTTTTATAACGCTCTGGTGAGAAGATACAACTTGTAGTGGCTTCCATACTGATACTGATTCCAGGTCGGTTGACTTGTAACATCCAGCGGTTGGCATAGATGTAGGAACTGTAATTAGACCGGAGGAGCACGATGGACTGCAAATATACCCGGAGAATGGCAACCTTCTATAACCATCTATAGCTTCTATATCGTTCTGGGAACTATCTTCTAGAAACCGGTCTATCATCCAAAAGTGCCACACTTTAACGCCCCAACCTTTTAACCAAGGTCTATTTGCAATCATCAGGATAACCGAGCCATAGCAACTCAAACAGTAAAGCGGAATCTAGGGTTTCTCTCGCCCATAGACTCAATCTCATCCTCAGTCTTGCCCTCCAGCAGGTAATCTTGCTTACCCTCATCACGAAGCTTGTTCTGTCTCTTGAAGTGCAGGTGGAGGAGGATGTTGAGGGCGAGAGACACGCCGAGCATTCCCATGCTTGCACCATAACCAGGACGGAAGTGAGGAGAATATTGGCTTGAGAACAGGAAGGGGGATGCAACACCGGAAGCATTGCCGATAGTCAGATGCATACCCGTAGAGAATGCACGCTTTCCATAGCGAGGGTTGTTGGCGGGAACCCAAGCAAAGGAGATACCAGAGGAGAGGAAGATACCAATAGAGACGAAGCAGCAGCCAGCATATGAGACTGCAGGGCCTTTTCCAGCAATGAGCATGCCGTAGCCGATGATGGCAGAAGTGATACCGCCCATGACAAAGAAGCCTCGCTGCTGGGTGATATCACTCAGACGAGCGCCAATCAGGTAGGTGATGGCTCCGACGGCGTAAACAGGCACAGTCATGGCCTGGACTTCAGCAGAGCTCCAGGTGCCCATGGCCTGGATGATGGTAGGCAAGAAGACGACGAAGGAGTAGAGCATGGCAAGGGTGGGGAAGAGAGCAAAGCAGTAGGCCCAAGTTGTCCAGTCCTTGACACCGTCCAGGACGTCCTCCTTGAGCAATTCGCGGTTGTTTCTGGCCCTGCCGACCTGGACCTCGTGGACCTTGCGGAGATTGGCCTTGTCTTCGTCGGTGAGGAACTTGGCGGTTTCAGGGCTGTTGGGAAGAACGAAGGGAATGATGGCACCTGTGAGAATGGTAGGTGCGCCATTGATGAGGATAATCCACCTCCAAGCGCTCCATCCCATAGCACCGTCCATGAAGCTGATGCCATACGCGACCAGTCCACCACAGACACCAGAGACGGCAGCTGTAGAGAAGAAGTATGCAATACGTAGAGCTAAGCTTCTACGTCCGTAGAACATACTTAGGTACAGAACCACGCCGGGGAAAAAACCAGCCTCGCACAAACCGAGGAGGAGTCGACAAGCGATGAGAGCTCCGAGGTTCTGGACCCAAGCACTGAAGGTTGCGACAATACCCCAGGCAATAGTGAGGCCGGCGAGGTAGCGAGCAGGCTTGAGCTTCTTGATGATCAGGTTCGAGGGAGATTCGAATAGCTGAGAAGGGGCCAGTCAGCTGTGTGGACTTTGAGGGCGGCTGGGCGTGACTTACACAATAGGTGACGAAGAGCACCGAGACGGAGAGCTGAAACTGGTTACCAGTAAGGCCCAGGTCTTCCTCCATTCTAAACAGACGAGCGTTTCCGATGTTGACTAGAATAATGTTAGCAAGCTTTGTTGTAGGTAGCGTGTGGAAGCATACCTCGGTCCATCATGTTCATCAGGTACACCCACATCACCATGGGAATGATGCGGTAGTCGAGCTTTCTGAGAACAGCTCGCTCGGTAGCCTTGTCGACGTACTCGACATTGTCACCGCCCGCCTCCTCGACGCGTCTGGCGTCAACCTTCTCGTCTGATCCAGAGGATGTTGGCCGGTCAGGCTCCTGGATGGGCTCGTTGTGAGACATATTGTCCTTTGCGGTCATTGTGACGAGCTTTGATCTGGGAGACAGCTAAACGAGACTCTACTGCTAGAAAGCAAGCGCAGCTTGAGAAAGCTGGCGGTAGAGCAGGTGGGAGAAGCTTCGAGCCGAGTGATGGTGCTAGTAGACAAGGTTGCAAGATGGGCGTGAGTGAAAGCAAGAGAATGGGGGAGCTGTTTTATAACAAGGCCAAGATATTTTTCTCGTCGTGGGTTGAGACCTACTAAGCATCTAGACCGTATTACACATCCTCTCCCCGCAAACCCCGAGCATTGAAATCTCCATATCAAAACAGATTTGCTTACTGCCAAGCTATGCAGACTTTGACAAACCTTGCCACACGATGGTTGCTTGGCAGCTCTGTCAACTTGACTAATGCCTGCTATTCGTTTAGCTCTGGAACAATATCCACCTCAAAAGGTAGCTAAGGAAGGTTCCAGGATACATAAAGACAGGCCCTTTTGGTCTCCGTTGCTCTGCTTGTTGGTCAATCTCGGCCCACTGCCCCGTATCAGTCGCCCCCGACTCCGCTGAACAAGTTTATGGAGACTCATAACCCTTAGATCCCCCGCAATGCAGACAGACTTCAC
The DNA here is from genome assembly GCA_021655895.1 of Fusarium sp. NRRL 66739. Lineage (NCBI taxonomy): Eukaryota > Fungi > Ascomycota > Sordariomycetes > Hypocreales > Nectriaceae > Fusarium > Fusarium sp. NRRL 66739. The sequence continues at coordinate 12,698 of JAJJWO010000098.1, forward strand.
ATCAGCAGCAGAGACGTGCACGTTCTGGTAGGGCTCAACAGGGCTGTCCAAGATGGTGGCCACCACAAGCCGGCTATGCACGAAATACACCTCAGTCGACATTGCCGAAACGTGGCTTTGGTGAGGAGAAACTGAGGTATGCAGTGCCGGGCGAGCGGAACTATTACCACATCAACTGCTAGCTACAGAGATAGTTGCTTGGCTTGCTTGGCTCACAAGGACATAAGGGGTAAAGAGAATGTCTTGTAGGCGAGATTGGCGGCCGCTTTGAGGGTATTTATTAACAGCGTCCCTGCGATTGGGAGGAGAAGACTTCCCCTCTCTTCTCCGCCATTCTGCCCCAACTTTTCATGCTTAAATGCATAGTCTATTCAGTGGAGGGGAACGAGTTAATAAAGTGGAGGAGGTCCAAGTTATTGAGTGCGTGCTTGGGGTAGCTTCTCCTATTTTTGTCCAGGCCTTTACCTTAGTTCTGCCACTCCACCAAGATGTTGCTTCTTTGTCTCGTCAATACGCCAAGCAGTTCAAGGAGGAAAGAAAAAGCACAGATGGGGACTCAGGTAGATCAGATCAGATCACAACATACGATTCTCGCATCTGCCAGATGAAATCTCTGGACAAGCCTCACCGACCCCATGGGGAACCCCAACAGACGAGAAGCAAAAATGGAGAAAAGAGTTGGAGACTGCGGCCGTTGATGCGCGCCGGCCAAGGCCTTGCCAAGTGTTATCCCTACGCGCCAAGTCCGCCAAGCGCGAGTCATACGCGGTCAGTCAAGTAGGGCAGCTCATCCCACCCTTTTTCTCATCTTGTCAGGTTTTCTCTCTCCTCTCCGCTCTTCACTCCGCGTCCGGGCTACCGGATGCGGGGGTCTTGTCGAACCATTATGGAAGAATGTTGAGAAAGCTGAGATCTCATTACACCATGGTGAGATGTCAACTGTGGGGGTTCCCAGGAATATCACGACGATCTTCAACGGTTTTATTCCAATGTCGTCGTGCTAAATTCCACTTACTTTTAGATGCTTGCTATAATGTTGTGGAACACTTCTAGGTCCTTCAGAAGTGTAACATGTTAGAACTGGTGAATAAATATTGCACAATACCTACCCTAGATAAAATACTATACTGGGAATCCTGGTGTACATGAGCCAGCTTAAGCAATCATTGTCATGTACATGTAAAACACGCAGTAGTCCTGTGCGATGAGTCATGAGGTAGCACGTGTCAATACAAAACGTGTCATTTGTATCTCACGTTTATGCAGCTGAAGCAAAGGACTTGCAGGTGCTGGCCTCAACAAGGGTGGCTCTTGGTACCAAGGCGAAGCCGGAGGTGCCAAGCTCGCAACACCACTCAGACGATGGGTGTCGAGATTCTGGAAGAAAATAGCACCTGAGTTACACATGCACATGCAACAGTTGCTGGTTTGTCTATGGCGAGGCTTCAGCCCAAGTGAATATATCCCTCACCACCAATCTTGGTCGGAAGCGATGCAGTAGCAGAATATAGGTTCTTTCACGGACATGTATCTTGAAATAGTGCTCATAAGGTAAATCGGAATATACGTCTTATTCCTTACACAGGAGTTACTAACATACTGAGACTGTGACTATTCTTTACCCCATCCACGATAGCCTCTTCTGGGTCAGCAGACGCCCTTGCTTTGATACGCTTCCTCTTGTAAATAGCGCCATCCACGGCCATGCTGTCATCATCCTCGGCGTACCGAAGCGGTAGTGCATCACCGAATTTGAAACGTCGTTTGGCCAAGACCCGGAGGTCCTCATTTGCTCTCATTCCACTCTGGTGCCACTGAATCCAATACATTTGCTCGTGCTCCCGTAGATAGCGGCTACCATGAAAACTGTGGAGGACAGTCTGACGAGAAAGCATGCCGAGTGTCCGGCGATATTCGCTCTTTGTATAAAACCGCTCCGTGAGCCACTCGACGTCTTCAGGAGTAATGTCGTCAGGCAGTTCAGGGGCATTACTCTGGTCTCCGGCCTCATCAGTAAAACCGGTCCACTGTCCGACCATGCTGAGGATACTGATCTGGGCACGTGCCAAGGCAAGGGGATCATTGGGAGGTACAACCTCTCCGTACTGTTTCTCCGGATCCTTGGGATCCGTCAAAACCAGAGCCGTAGCGCCAACCTCAGTGGCAACAATGGGAACGCCGGCCAAAGCTGCCTCGCCAATGGCTAGCGGCAGACCTTCGGAGATGGACGAGTTCATGAACAGCCAGGCGTCTTTGAGGACTTCCTTTGGGTTGCCAAAACCAGCTAGGATGACCTTCTCTGATAGGTTGTTGTCCACGATAAACTTGTCCATCTCCAGCGCGTAGGATGGCTGGCGGTCCTTTGCGCCGTATATAACAAGCTGGTAGTCTGTAAAGCCGAAGCGGTTCACGATAATATCAGCAGCCTGGACAGCCACCTTGACTCCTTTGATCACCTGCACGTTGGACAACATGATCACAGTTGGCTTATCTGTGCGGATCTTGTCGACAGGAGTGAAGGATTCCATGTTGCTGATACCGTTGACGATGGGGTCGATCTTGCGACTAAAGAGGTTTCGGTTACCGACGGTACCCTTGTCAGTACCTATCTCGATTTCCCACATGCTAGAATACAGCGTCAGCGATACCTCAAGCTTGCCTCGGTACGGGAGGAACACCTACGGGTTGAAAAGTGACGCACAGGGCGTAATAACATCGGCGTGGAAATAAGCGAGACGAGTGGCAAGCCCAATGCCAGCAAGCAGCATTGACTGCACTGACACAGGGAGCTGAGATTGAGCAGTACTGATATTCAAGCAACACTCTCGCCAGAGAATGGCGTGATCCCAGATGCTGAAGTGAGTGCCTCGGCGATACTTGAGGATCAGGCCAAACAGACTGCTGATGCCATGATGAGTGCTTTGAAAGACACGGGGGCAGTCATCAGGCACTTGGACAGCAAAAATGAAGAAATAGGCCCGGAATATACCAATTGACTCTCGGAAATCAGGGATGCTGGGTCGCTCGATCTCAAAGCACTGAGACGGGCTGACGATATTAGGGTCATCATACTCCTTGAGCCAGGCCGCTACCCACGCGTCCTCGATACACTGCGAGGTCCATGTGCATGCATAGTCCTTGTGTTGGTAGTACTTGGCCATGGAGAGAATTACGTTCCCATATTTGATAAGGTCAGGGCGCGTGAGCCGCCTCGTGCGAGCGCCTTTGACGAAGTCCGTTAGGAGCGGCACAAAGACGCCGATAATGTCTCGTTGGACTTCAGTGTTGGCCATCTTCTCATCGACTTGAGACTCAAGGAGGTTGTCAATGACACCATGATTTGCTGTGCCGCCATCGACACCCCAGAGCGGCAACAACTTGAGCGATTGTACATTTCTCTCAATCTGGAAACGAGGGATGCCGTATTCGTTGGCACACTCGGACAGGACGTGGTTACGGATTGTGCTATGCCCATTAACGAGGTCACGTCTGCAGTTGGAAACACCACCAGGTGCCATTGGCCAGCAACCGATATCGTTGAATATGATTGAGACGCGGTCCTCCGTGTCCTTGAAGCAATCTTGCGGACGAGCTGTAACCGGTGTAGCGTCGTTGCTCAAACCCATGGCGTACAGATCTGAGGTCTTGAGGGAAAGAAGACAGAGCTCAGAGACGTCTGTTTCAATATCGATAGCTGCTACGATTTGCTCGATATTCTCGTCCAAGGCTTGACGAGCATCGCACAAGCGCCCACGATCTCTCGCGTACCAGTATTTACGCAGCAGACGCTCCTCGCGAAGAACGAGCTCGTCTATCCAACAGGCTGTAACAGCATCAAGAGTGCCACTTCGAAGCCAGTTGTTCCACAGCTCAGTACGGATGCGCCAGGTCGGAACATGTTTGTACACTCGTTGGTTCCAAAGCCCAGCCAACCAAGCAGGGTTGAGAGATGAGATGACGTTCCGAGTTACATCAACGTGTTGTTGCATCTTTCTGATATGAGAGGGTTGATGGTAGATGAGCAGATCATCGCAATCAAACGACAAGTTCTTTGGGTACGCAAGGAAGATAGACTCTTGAGGAAACACCTCAGGAGCCTTGGCCACGGCCGTCTTGAGGCCTCTATCATCGTCCAGAAACGTAGTGATGACTGGGTCACGTCGGTGTAGGTACTTATAGATGCTTGTATAGACCTTGCCGTTGACCTTCTTCATAATGCGACCAATCCTCTTGGACGGAACCCAGCTGTAGTCCTCGGGGTCAACAGGCGTTCCCCAGAATACGGATATCATGTTGTCGTCAGAATCAGTGTCGACAGCCTTGAAATCAGCGCGAAGAACGTCAGAGCTATCATCAGGAGCTGACTTGTAGTGGTACCGGAACGCGAACTCCATTTTGTCATGGGTGAGAGTTCCACAGACGACCCTTCCGTACTCGTCATAATAGCCAACGCTGTTGAAATCCTGTTCAGATCCCATTTTGGTGAGTGGCCAACGAGAGAAGGACTCCTCATCATATTTGTATGTAGAGATACGACCGCCTTTATCCTTTTTGACCTTGAGGCGAAGCTGCTCGTCGTAAGTATCGACAGAAATCGGCTCCTCACTAGCTGGAGGCTCTTGGAGTGTCCCAGAATACACTTTCAGCATCACATTCCCGTCTTCATTGGTGGTGATGAATCCAGTGATAGCCTTTCGGGGCATCTCGACAATGATGGAGTTGTGGTGAATTTTGCGCCGCGCTCCCTTCTGGGCAAGACGGGTGAGGTTGACGAGTCCAGGCCGATGATAGATCAATATCCAATAGACCCAAAAGTTCTTGATGGCCCGGCAAATGTTCCAGATGAACAGCGTGATCCAAAGGGTAGCATCTCGTAAGGGGGCATTTCCAAGACAGTAGACAAGCTCTCGCTCTATGTTGGAGCCTCCGCTGGAAATGACGGCAACCCACTTCACAAACAGTAACGGCATTGTCAGTAGTAGGTACCAGATACTTTCGAGTATTCCGGAGGACCCTAGCCGGCTACTAACATGGGCAGGCCTCAACTCAGCTGGTGTTTCTGGCACACCGGCAAGCCCTCGCCTCGAGAAGACTGTCATTTGACTTAGTCTGTGCTGACAATGCTGGAAGACCTGAAGAGTAAGGCTGACATGGAAGTCCGAGGTCTCCAGGTCGACATCAGCTGCCATTGCCCAGTGTGTTAACTCCGGAGACACGACAACTTCTTTACCCAAAATACGATCAACAATCGCCTTTCGAACAGTCTCAGGCATTACTCCCCACTCGCAGTTGACGTCGATGCCAAGACAGAGATGCCTCATCAGCTCTGCTTCTGTCCTGAGGGCGAGCCGTGTCGTGTGTTGTACATCCACAAGGGCTAATTCCATGTCGATACGTTTGGATAAGAAACCCTTCTCACTGAGCAGGTGCTCAGCCTGTATGGCTTTGGCATGAGAGAACCTCAGCTGCGAACGCGCTACATGGTACAGCAAACATTCGCCGATCATGGCGATCATGGGACGCTGCCAGGCGAGAAGCGCGAGCTCAGCTTCTCCTACAAAACCGACTGTCATCCGGAGGATGTTATCCTCTAACACGCTGAAGGAGGTCACATCAGACAAGCCTGCTCGAACAAAGTCCTCCCGGCTGGCGATTTCGACAACGATCCTTTGTCTCAACCACATGTCTAGAACAGTACGAAGAAGCACGACAGACCAGGGGGTGTCGGTGACAGCTTCATTCTGCGCTTCGAGGCTAAGATGCAAGAGCTCCAAAACCTTTTCCGAGGTCACGTTCCCATCATTATGCCAGATCTCTGAACCGCTCACAGCCTTTAGCATGATGGCGGTCGGGGTCTTGCAACTTGGAGAGGACACCGTCCCGAACTTTGGCTGGATCAACACGAGAGACTCGTCTCGATAAGAGCTGCTAGTCGACTCCGAGCGAGGGGATCCTGTCCAATCTTTCCAGATCCAGAGGGACGTCCCAGCGGCAGCCAAAACCGCAGCTATGTTCTGGGCGATAACGTCGATATACAGCGACTGGGACGTGGTGGGGATAACGTGGAGCACACAGCCAGAGACGAATCCTATAGCAGCTGAAGAAAGAATGATGGTGATGTGAACGTTGACACTCGTGGTGAAGCATCTATTGAACTGGAATATGATGGCAGATGTATAGCCCACGGCATACATATAGTACATGATGGTCGTCTCCAATGTGTCGACGAAGACGCACAAGAGCAGGGTGGTCGTTCCAAAGACAACAAAGAGTTTGGCCATGATGTCCGTCAGGGCTTTGAAGATGCTCGCACGGCGGAAAGCTTCGGCCTTGGCTGTAACTTGTCGAGCATGATCCAAATCGCGCAGCTTCTCCTTGGATATGTTCTCTTTCAAGGCCCAGTAGCCGTGCAATGTCGAGTCCAGTAGCATGGCACTCACGCAGAAGTATACGATGCAGAGACAAAGCCCGTAGCGAGCTCTCGGGTCGTTGTAGATGCTCGGATATGGACCTCCCGCACTCCAAACCATCATCAGCCAACGGTCCATGAGGGCCACCAGGAATAGTCCAAGGTTCTGTCCAATGTCAAAGCGCGCGAGGCGGAACATGATAAAGACATTGTGGTCCTTCAGGCCTCTCGACAATTGACGTTGTTGGTTCGTTGACTCAGTAAGCAACGTAAACCAGGCAGTGCTGAAGGTTTCGGGGAGGTTCCCGCTGGGGAACGCCCTCTTGAACAGCCAGTTAATATACGGAGTTCCCGCTGCCACTCGAGATACCAAGGGGTCGTTCAATACGCCTGAGGCTCGAGCTTCACTGGACCGCCTTTTGTAGGAATCCAGCACGTTGATGAAAGTTTCCAGTGCCAGAGCACACTCGTCTTTTTTGTCATCACTACTGTACCCCGAGATTTGTCGAGCCTGATACCACTGAACAATGTCATTCTGGGAGAACTTGGGTATACGGTCCAACCAGCTGAGCCATTCGTGACAAAGTCGTCGAAACCGATACAGAGTGATGAACAGAAACGTATACATGACTGGAAGGTAGATTGCCAAGTCATAGCCATTGACAAAGGTTGACAGAATGGGCGATACCAGCAGTATCGGGATAGTCTCCAAGAGAACTATACGTCCAGATCGAATAGGACTCTCGCTTTGATGCATGGCGCTCATGATACCCAGAAGGTTGAAGTACGTGGTGATGCAGACAAGAAAAGCCACGAAAACGAAGCCAATGGCGATCGAGAACCTCAAAGAAAACAGGATCAGACCTGCGATTGCGACAGTCAGAGTAATCATGAAGCCCCCAGAAAGCCTTTGAACATGGAAGTAAACCATATTATCATAGGCATAGTGTGCAGCGTAGTAGTTCCCCGTACTGCCGACCCAGCCCGTGACACCCGCTGTCAGGAGAAGGGACATGAGTAATGCGTAGCCAGCAGCCTCAAGATGCTCCGGTTGCATAAAGGCCGTCATGAACAGACCACGTCCAACAAATGTAAGTAGGATGATATCGACCATGGCTGGAACACAGAATATAGACATGGCACCGGCTTGGGTAAATCGCTTCTTCCAGAGCTGAACCATTTCGTGGCGCGTGGGGTTCTTGGAAGAAGATGCAGGGCCATCATCAGCTTTAGAGGCTGGCGTCGCATCAGTACTGGAGTACATGGTCATGATCTCGTTGTCGACGCGATCCTCTGAGCTTGGCGGCGAGCTTTCGAGAAAGGCGCGGTACTTGCTATAGACGATATTGCCAAGGTCTCGAGGAAGCAGACCAAAATAGACCTCACACTGCGAGCCAAGGACCCAGAGCTCACAGAAGACGGCAGCTTGGTCAGGCTGTGAGACATAGAGAGGACAGCGATCTGTCGACTCGATGTAGACGTCTTCAAAGGCAGCCTGTCTAAGGACGCTGAAGAAGATGAGAGCGAAGATATCTGTGTTTATATCGACACAATTGCCGCCGGTTGACGTCCTCGTTGGATCGTAAGCTCGCAGAAGAACAGCCGCGAGTGAACGGAGAGTCTTCCGCTCGGCAAAGAAAAGTGCATCCAAAACTGTTTCGTTGGTTCGTTCATATAGAGTAACCAGATTGTCCAAAGCCGGCAGCGTCGTTGCACCCTGTCGCACATAGTATTCCAACCTCATACGGAGGGTCTCTGCCATGCTTGAAGAGCCATCGAGCGCTCTTAGGGCACATGTTTGTTTCCAGGATGCCTTGGAGGTCTCATTGATGAGCGTAGCTTGGCAGAGACTCTTGAGGCCATCCCCGATCGGGTGACGGAGGTGAGACATGCGCAACTTTTGAAGTAGGCTGAGGACTTCGGTATACGTTGCTCTCTCTACTGCAGTCCGGATACTCAGAGGAACATTAGAACCGTCACTGAGTCCGAGTGCTAGCTCGAGCTCCAGTTCTTGCTCAAATCGTTGTACCCGGGGAGTTCCTCGATACGCCAGCCAGGTGTGAAGAACGACTGCGACATCGTTGGGAGCGCTTTGAGAAATGTATATGTCGATACATCGTTGATGAGGTTCATTGCGCTCGTGGGTGACACCCCAGAAATGAGCATCACCGTCTGCAACTCGAAATCCCGTATCGAGACTCTTGTAGATCCGGACCTGATGTATCTTTACCAGTTTAATCAGAAGATCAACGGACTTATCACATTTGCCACGGTTGGTCAAGGTAGACAAGGCCGTTAGCAATGCCTCCTCTTCGTTTCCCTCGACAGAATGCAGCATCTTCAACCGTCTTAGATGGGCCTGGGTCTCTACAATGGCCCTGTAGTGCTGGGCTCTGGGCTCCGAGGTAACTGGAAAGCATCCCAGGGCTGATAGCGTCTTGGAATCGTGGGATGAATCCCAAAAGCTAGCCCGAAGAGGTGCCTTTTGGACATAGTCGGGCGGTGAACGGAGTATCACAGGCTGAGTACGTATCGACTCGAATTCTGGTGGTAATCCAACGTGTTTGAAGAGCTCCGAAGCATCAGTAATGACTTTGTTCAGGTCTTCCAATGGCAGCGGTGTCACGCTGCTAGCGGGACATCGGTTAGAAATCCAAGCCTTCTTCGCCTCAGATGTCCAAGAGTTTTGAAGCTGGCAGAGTGTTAGCCACGTCATTATTATGAACTTGAGAAGCAAACGTGTTCCTCCATACCTCGATAAGTTCTGTTCGTCGCAAATATTCGAAGCCACTGAGTGTCTGAGTCGCGCTCATAGTCGGGGCCTTCAGGCTCATATTGGCATCCCTTGGCCCATGCTCGATCACGGCGCCAAAATGTTCAGCCAGCTTTGCCGCCCGACGCACCACGGAAGGATGAGGTCTTTGGTCCCATTTATCGAGAAACCCGAGGAAGAAGTCGGGTCTTTGCTCCCTCTCCATACTCACCCTCGCCGTAATGCTTCGGAGCCTCTTGGCTTTGAAGTAATCACGCCGTTCGCCGTTTGGGAGGATGCACGCATTCTCGACGATCAATCCCGAAGTGTGCATAAGGCTGATGGAGTCAAGTGCTTCCGAGTCGTGTTGGCATGCGAGAAGAACCAGAATCTTAGAGCAATAGAGTCGTTCCAAAAGATAGTTCACCTGTCCAGGCTTCTTAGGGGTAGAGCATTGTAGCGCAAGTCCGGCCAGGTCATTGCGGAGATGAACATCGAGTAGAAAATCCACCGTTGCCTCGACCTGTGACTCTTCGAGGGCATCCGAGCTCAAGGCATCAAGGTCGACGTTGGCGAGGCTCATCTTGGAGGAGACGTTCTCGACGGTGCAAATCGATGAACGCGAGTCACCACTTTCACCTGCGACGCTACCCGCCATATTGAGAGGCAGGACCACCAAGTCATATTCCCGATGTGATTCATGAAGCGACGGTACATACGACTCTGACAAAAAGGTGAATGATTTGTTTGAGCGGAGTGTGTGTAGAGCTGGCCTATTGTTATCATCCAAGCCATCCGTTCTGACATGCTTCTTTTTCTTGAGCCTGCATGTTGTTAGCTAGGTACGACAAGTGCTTGGTACTGGGGATATCATCAACTGACCGTATCGACTTGAGACGTTCTCTGAAGGGAAAGGATATCATATAATAAGTAAAGTAGAACAAAACAGGGACTAGGAAAGAGCTGAGAGCGAGTGAGATATTGGCCAACTGAAAGGTATCTGTAAATCTCTCATCTGCCTCGAGGATGCTGTTGCAGTACACCAGAAACCTGGAGGTGCTGCAGCCCTCAACGGTGAGATTCGACAAGCCTGGCTGAAAGAATGAAGCCATTTTAGGGCAAGGAAACAAAAGCAGTAGAGTAAACGAAAGGATTGGTCTATTGCAGCCAAAAAGATTGAAACAGTGAAGTCTTTGCCAAGATTAGAGAATGGATGAAACCAGAACAGGTGTTCAGAAGGGTAAGTGTCTTTAGGCATATACATGGTAGATTCGGCTAGCCACCAAGCTGATACCAAAAGCAACAAGGACAAAGCTTAACGTCAAGAGGGGTCGAAAACGGTCTGGAAAGGACAGGCAAAAAACGTGTCACGGAGATATCAACTTTGCGTTAGCGGGAGCGTTACATGAGGCTATAGTGTTAAGCCACGCCGGTAGGTGTTTCCGGCCAGTCTGTAACACAGACTTACCAATGCGTCTTTTCGGGCAAAAGGGTCCGCCTAATTAGGGGAAAGCCTGAATGCAGTTATTAAGCTTATAATTCTCTACAATATTTAATGTGCCAGCCAACATTTGCCATGTGGAAAAGGGGGTGGATGGGGTGAGGTATGTAAATCACTCGCTCGGATGGTTTTTGAGTTACCGAGAGCCTACATCATATTGACAGCATTCTATTCATATAGTCATTACATGTATGAATGATCAAAGCGTGCTGGCAGGTTCAACAGGAATGGAGATTCAATAAGTGTGCCTGTTTGGTAGGGAAATGGGTCACAGCCGGGAGCGCGGCTGCACGTTTCCAAGAGGATATATGCTCAGATAGTCAAATACAAGTAATGCTCCTGCGATCTGTGCGTTATTTGTTCAATCGGCATGGTGGTTGATAACTTGTAGTGTATGCTAATTTCCTGCCACCGACATCGCCAAGCTGGATAGACTTGAGTATAATCACTGAATGCTCCCCTATTTCTGGAGTTATAGGTAGCTACGATAAAGTTAACATTGGCAATTGTGTGAGCATTGGGACATAATGCTTAAGTTGTGGATAAATTGCGTTCTTTATCAAAGTATGAAACTGAGTCACCACGTTAGTCAAATTACTTATAGGGTAGACCCTGCTCCCATACGCCCAGCTACTTCTAGAAAAACTGATGGCTGGCTGGTGGTGAGGCGGCAAACTGAGAGCTCGGACTCCCAGCCCGGATGACATGTCAAATTTCAGGGATCACCAACATAAGCCTCACAACCTCGACTGTGTTGCAATAATTCTCGCCAAGATGCAACCGTTTAATCTTCAAGATGTTCTGGGATCAGATATTCTGTGCAAGAGTAGCTGTTGGGTCTCACGTAGGAATCAAGTCATGAAACGGGCACGGCCTGACGAACAGACAACGATTGATTTAGCTCCAAGAATCTTTGACTTGCGATGGCCAAGAGAAATCATCATCGTTACTAGGTCTTTGATGATGTTGAAGATAATGGTTCGGTTGGATGTTTCATGATGAGCTCTGAACCTGCACCTGCTGTTAAACACAATAGCTTATATACTTGAACAGATCCACTGAACATCATATCTTGAAGACTGGTGAAGAACTGCAAGTTTCCCCAAAACCTACCCTATCTATCAATACATCCTCCCATAAACTCAGACTACTAGTCACAGGTGTTTCAATCTCAGCACCAATCACGCCAATCATATTCACGCCACGGATATTATCCACTCCCACTTCAAGATGCCACTCTCATCTTCCCCCTCGGAATCTCTCTCCAATTCCTCCATTCTTACCACTCCAGAGCCTTTCTTTGGTGCTGGCCTTACCGGTCACCAAGGATCGTCAGCTCCAACCGGAGGCTTCATCCTTGTTATAGGTGGCCTTGGATACATTGGATCGCACACCTCCTTGGAACTCCTCAAGGCCGGCTACAATGTCATCATCGTGGACGATCTTAGCAACAGCTTCCATAGCGTCTTTACCCGCGTAAGGAAGGTAGCTGAGAGATTCTGCATGGAGAACTGCCGTGTCATGCCCATGTTGCACTTCCATAAGCTTGACTACCGCAGCAAGTCCATGAGGTTCCTGCTCGAGTCGTACTCGGACCTGGTCATGACTACTTCAAGCTCTCCCGACCTCACGCACAAATCCCAGATAACGGGGATTATCCACTTTGCAGCGTACAAGTCGGTTAGCGAGTCAATCTCGAAGCCTGTCCAGTACTATCGCAACAACGTATGTGGCCTCGTTGAGCTGATGGAACTTGCCAACAAGCACAATATCCGGAACTTTGTCTTCTCCTCGTCTGCAACTGTCTATGGCACCAAGGCGGATGAGGGGCGTCCTCTCCGGGAGGAGGATCTAGTTCACCATCCCGAGCTCTACTTGGATGAGGACGGCAACGAACAAGTCAGGATGCCTGTGGTCCAGGGTCTACTCAGTCCCTATGCAAGATCCAAGTACTTCTGCGAGGCCATCCTGGCAGATATTGCACTTTCGGATCCCGCTTGGCGCATTGTGGCCCTGCGATATTTCAACCCTATCGGCTGTGACCGATCCGGTCTTCTTGGGGAGGACCCCAGGGGGGTGCCTAGTAACTTGTTCCCCATGATCACACGTGTTCTGACGGGAGAACACGAGGAGCTCGAGATTTACGGAACAGATTGGGATACAAGAGATGGCACAGCTGTGCGCGACTTTATCCACGTCTCAGATCTTGCCCGGGGCCATATTGCGGCGCTCAACGCCAACATGGAGACGCCGTTCCGCACCTTCAACCTTGGCACAGGCACTGGGACCACTGTCAGGGAAGCAGTAACCAGCCTGCAAGAGGCGTCTCGCCAGACAATCCCAGTGCGGCTTGCTCCTCGCCGTGCTGGCGATGTTGGGTCGTGTGTGGCTGCCAACGGGCGGTCAGTGGAAGAACTGGGCTGGACTGCTACTGAGAGCATCTCGCAATGTGCCACTGACTTGTGGAACTTTATTTCCAACGCTCAGGCCGATCGGGCGCCATCTGCCATAATCTGACATTCCAATGCCGGATCTGACAATGGTCAGAGCTCCTCATCAGACGCCACTGAAGCCACGTTGAGGTAGTCTGTCACCTGAGAGAAGGTTGGGGTTTGTGGGAAGGGAAAGGAACTAGATTGGTACTTTGTTTCGTGTCTTGTGCTTTAGTTATTCTTACTCTTCTTCTTCAACTCTCATCTTTTAATCATCCCTTTAGATTAATACATTAGAACAACATTGTCCCACACCGGCAGTGACTACCCTGGCATTACACCCGGGCGCCGTCGGAGATTAATCCGTTACACTCTGCCTGCCAACATAGGTCCGTGTGAGACCCTTCAGCCACATGGTCTAGAGCTGTCTGTGTGTTGGAGCAATATATATCATATCGATGACCCCATGTCAACCCTGCCCCCTCTCACCTTTGACCCTTCCGCCTCCTTTCGTCAAAGCGGAGTTATGGCAGCAACCCTAACACCACTTCACGGCCATGCCTCAGGTCAGCCATCTATTTTAATTCCACTCTATATCTATCCTCTGGAAAATGCGTGGCAGCCGCTCTTTGACCTCGCGTCCTCAATGCCTCATGTTATATTCATCACAATTATAAACCCTTGTTCTGGGCCAGGCACAGACGCACTACCTGACGCAAACTATGCGACTATTCTACGGAGACTAATCTCCGTACCTAATATACGACCAATTGGCTATATTCACTGCAGCTATGGCCGGCGGCCCTTTGATGCTGTTCGTCATGACATCAATCTCTATCATGGCTGGAATCGTCAATTCCGTTTGGAGGGTATCTTCGTTGATGAGGTCCCTTCCGATTTGGCCTTGTTGCCGTACATGTCCAATATTGCACGGTACACAAGAAAGAAGTGGCATGGGAGCTCTGACCGCTCTGGCTTTCTTGTTTATAATCCGGGCGTCATCGTCGACCCTGCCTACTTTAGGGATCCCGATCTTGTGGTCATCTTTGAGCAGTCTGAGTCTCATTGGAGAGAGCCTGGGATTCAAAACAGCGTTGCTCAGATACCCCTAGGCTTAAGGGGTAAGGCTGCTGCGATTGTGCATAGCTTATCGCAAAGTGTGGTCAATGCGACAAGGCTCACCAGAGAGATATCTTCACTTGATTTTGGAGCCCTTTACCTAACAGAGCAGGTAGGTGGTGGCTTTACCAAGTGGCCTCTTGCATTAAATACGGTGGTAAAGGAGGTAGGTGGTACATAAATAGTTCTAGCCAAGTCTCCCTAGTCCATATATCCTCAGCCTCTACTTGCAATACTTAGCCCAGCCATCAAGATCCAACTTTTTCACGATGGTGCTGAATCCCTCGGTGTTTGCTGCGTTGCCCTTTTTGCCACATATCGCATCCATCACCGGGGCTGTGACCCCGTTGGGAGCTCCCACGGGATATTCTATATTAAAAACCGGTTTCTTGTCTTTAACGAATGCCGCAAACGTCCCACACTCTGAATACTCGATGCATTGCTCGTTGACCGAGAACTGAACCAAGTCGAGAACATCGGGAATGATATCTCCAGCGTTTTTTAGACCTGTCGACATATTATGGGCGGCTGCAGTCTCTGAAAGGAACTTGACAAAGTCAATAGCATCCTCACGAGTAAGGCCGAGGCCATTCTCATTTTGCTTAAAAGACATCCGTTAGTCGAGGACCGTAAATACATAGATAGAGAGTCGTGGGAACCAACTTACAAAACCATCGACGTTATCGGGATCAATGGCGTCGCAGCCTTTCTTGGCTGCGTACTCGATGCGTTTTCTCATGATGTCACGCACAGATCTGTTGCCGACATCGAGCCAGCGCTCACCAGGCCATCCATCTAGCTCCTTGCCCAAGTGAGCTTCTTCAAACTGGTCTTTATCACTTCTCCAGTTCTCGTAGGATCCGGCACTGAAGTAACAGATGATCTTCTTGCCAGTTTTATGCAAGGAGGTCAAGGTAGCAGCGTCGTTCTCGAAGAGGTCTATGTCGTAGATTTCTATGTCTGGATTGACATCGGTGTCGTTATCAATCGCGATGGGCTTCTGAAGAACAATCTGCCATGGCTCGCCGACTTGTGGCTGCCAGAGACGTGTGCCATTGTTGCTCCTACTCTTGTGCAAGCTTTGGTCATGATTCTCTGACTTGCGAACATTGCGGAAGTACGCAATGCCCGAAACAGCTACCAGAGGAATTGCCATGATAAGGAAGAGTCCGACGAGAGCCAGGATCTTCCAAAGCGGCCAAGACGTCTTGATAGGGCCTTGCTTGCTCAAGGGCTGGCTCTCTTCAACCATGGTTTAGAATGAAAGGAATGAAACAAAAGAGTGTGTTTAGTTTAGTATTGAAGAATGAGAGACAGGTTGTAGGTTAGAGGAGGGAAAGAAACAAAACTGGGCTCCTTGACTCTATTTCATGTTAAATTACAGGCAGTAGACAAAACACTGAGGTGGATATTCCCAGGACTCTTGATATGTACGCGATATCATCATCGCGTAAGACCTTGCTAGCATGTCGAGAGAGTGGTAGGCTAAGGATGTGTTGCTCCTACAGTAACATTCACCGAAGTCATCTAACCAAATGACCGAAATAGCTTGCCCGGCGGGGTAACAGAAGCTGAAACTAGCCATGATAGACCTAAGGGGAAGAGGAAATAGAACTGTTCAAGGATAAGAGAAAACTAGAGATTCTGAATGGCCCAACTTGCATCGCTTTGGTCAAGGGATGGCACACGTTCACGCCGGTGCCACACCTAATTACAAGCCGCTCAGGGGCTATTTCTCCGAAAAGAATGCAAATTGGGCAATGCTACATAGCAATAATCGCTATGTTCTCCTCGACGCAGGGACCGTCTCAGTAAGCAACCGCTCTTTACCTTGAGTGCACGGCTTGCGGTGGCGTGGCTTTGTGAACAGACGACGTTTGCAACCGTTGTGGCTGCTTCACACGTGTGCCAAAACCAAGGGTGCACTCACTCATAGGCTGTTCTAAGACTTGGCATCATATAAGTGAACCTGTGTGATCCAAACCGTTGTAACGGTTAGATCATGTTACAGTTGTAGACCTCGTCACTCTTTTCGCATAGTCGCATTATCAAACCCGCCACTCACCGTGAGCTGGGTCCGCGCATAGCTTGAGCCGAGAAAGCATGGCCATTCTGGGTGAAAGCCTCCTCCTGGTTGTGATTTGATCAATTTCGTGCCTGTAACTTCTATCATACGAGTCGTCGTGGCCTTCTTGGCAGTCTGTTCTGTAGGACACTAATGCCTTTATTAAGTATATATGCCATCCGCGGAGATTCAGCTTCTTCAACTCATCACTCATTCAACACTTCTTCTTCTACTGTCATTCCTTCACCTGGTTCAACAACCAAGATCGTCCAAGAGACTTGTCTCGTATCGTCACTCTTTACACTGTTGTTATTCATTCTTTACTTTATTCCTACGCCTTTAGGCAACCAAGGCGTAATGCGTACCTATCTAGCTTCTCTTGCCGTGGCCGCCCTAGGTTTACTAGGAGTGGGTTACGCTCAGACGTCCACTGCTACCTTGGACTCTACCATTCTCGTCATTGCTCCTGATGACTATTCGGCCTCGACTGCTACCTTGGGTCTTCAGGGTTATGGTATTCCCTTTGAGAATCTCTTGGTTCCTCAGGCTGGTGTCGAGCTGCCAAGCATGAACTCGTCCTCTTTGCACGGCAAATATGGTGGTATCATTGTCATTGGCTCTGTCTCTTACAACTATGACGGCAACTGGAACAGCGCTCTTACTGATGCCCAGTGGAACGTCCTCTATGAGTACCAGGCCAACTTCCATGTTCGCATGGTCCGTATCAACGAGTACCCTGGTCCCCGCTTCGGTGAGTAAAGACCAAGATGTCATGTCAATATACTTTGTAACTAATAGGGGCGATAGGTGCCAGTGCCATTTCTGGTGGATGTTGCGGCAGCGGCATTGAACAACTTGTCAGCATCACCGACGACAGTGATTTTCCGACTGCCAACATCAAAAAGTAAACACTTGATACTCACCCTTCAGCTGAACGGACTCTTGTGCTAACAATGCCCAGAAACGCAGGATTGTCCACTATCGGTCTTTACCATGTGCCTGCAACCATTACCGAAACCAGCACTACGCGTCAAGTCGCCGAATTCGGAACTGCAGATGGATTCCCCAGCAAGAGTGTTGCGGCTGTCATTAATAACTTCAACGGCCGGGAGCAGTTTGTCTGGTTCCTCAGCTGGGCTCCTGACTGGTCCCAGACCTCGGCGTTCCTCCAGCATACTCACATCCACTGGATGACACGAGGTCTCTTCCTTGGCAAGCGAAAGATCCATCTAGGCTGCCAAATCGACGACGTCCAGCTCTCAACCGGGCTTTACTATCCTGCTGGTCAGGAGTTCAAGATGCGAACTGGTGATCTCGATGCCCACGTCAGCTGGCAAACAAGCCTCAACTCCCGACTGCCTGCTGGCTCCGACTTCAGGCTGGAGCTCGCCCACAATGGGAATGGCGATATCATAGCTGTGACGGACGGCCAGGGCTCCCAAGGCGTATGCAACCCTGACTACGCGGTAGACTATGAATCACCCCCCGACACTGCCCTCGAATGGGTCAAGCCTCCTGGAACTGGCACCGATCTCTGGCCTGCCGAGTTTGTCAACTATGGCTGGTCAATGAATTGTGCCAAGCGCGATTCATTTGCCTCGTGGTTCTTGAACGCTCAGAACCTCAACCAGTTCGCCCATCTTTCTCATACCTTCACCCATCTCGAGCTGAACAATGCCACCGCCCATGACGCTGCTCGAGAGATCCAGTTCAACCAGGCTTGGATGACCCAGATGGGAATCGACAAGGCGACTCGCTTTTCCGCACATGGTCTTATTCCTCCTGCCATCACTGGCTTGCACAACGCCGATGTCATCAAGGCCTGGCTAGATAACGGCATCACCTATGTCGTCGGTGACAACACCCGTGGCCCTCTGCGCAACCCCAGCAACAAGTTCTGGCCCTTGATAAGTACTGTCGCGTCAAACGGGTATGATGGCCTCGTTATCTTGCCTCGGTTCGCTACCACTATCTACTACAACTGCGACACGGCCGAATGCACGACAATGGAATGGGTTCAAACGTCTGGCGGTCACGGCGACTTTAGTGATCTCCTGAAGCAGGCCAAGAACGACAACACGCGCTACCTCTTCTCCCTCATGTCAGACCCTTACATGTTTCATCAGGCCAACATGCGCCAGACTGACATGCCAACCATCACCATTGGAGGTCAGACTGGAAAGATGTCGCTCGTTATGTCGTGGGTTGAGACTATCACCCAGGAGATGACTCGCTTGACGAACTGGCCCATGCGCTCGCTCAAGCACGATGATATCGCGCAGTATTTCCTCGACAGGAAGACTGTTGATGACTGTCACCCAAAGCTTTCATACGCATTCTCTGACAATGGTCTGTCCATCAAGTCGCTAACTGTCACTGCTGATGGCAACCAATGCAGCACTGCTATTCCCGTCACTATTCCTTCTGGCTCTGTCTCTGTTTCCGGTGGTACTACCACTACGGATAAGGTCGGTGCTGAGCCCCCTATCCAGTGGGTAAAGCTCAGTGGTTCGCCTGTTACCCTTGAGCTAAGCCAGCCTATCTCTATTTAAGGATATGTTAGACCGAGGTACATTCAATCGTTGTTTCCTTTCTCAGTGGTTCTTTACTATAATACTTCGCATGACCTTTGCCCCGCCTATAGGATGAGATGGCTCTGGAAGCAGGATCTGATAGACAAGTGCAAGCAGGTGTATAATCTAGGTAGACTTGCATGTTTATAGAATTGAATATAACCTCAAATTATCCTTAGACCGTCTTTTGGACAGCCGAGTGATGGGAGTTATTTTGTATCATGAGAGTAAAAGGATCCTAGGTAGTTTATGGTAGTTGTCTGAGTAGTATTCATATCCGAATCTATGGCTTCCGACCGTACACATAGCGGACACGCATATAACTGTGCACCGACTTGTTTCTCAGGGCTTTACGCATATCCATCAGGAACAGTTGATACTCATTCTTAGGCCAGCCTAGGATATCATGCCACACCATCATGGTGTATCCTGAACACCACGGACGCTCATTAGTACATCTCCAACTAACTGTGTGATGGGAGGTTATCGCCAGCATACCTTCAAGATCGTTTTCAATAGTTGCGCGGAGGAATTGTCCAACCTCACGCAGGTTCTCATCCTTAGCCCAGCCTCCAACAGGGACCTGCACAATGTAAGTAGGAATACCATGTGCTGATGAACAGACCATACCTTGAACTCAACCAGTTCAACGTCGACAAAACCAGCGTCACGCATCAGCTGCACGTCATTCTCAACTCTAAGAAAGCTACGCCCGAATACCCTACTCCCTTCTTTGAAGAGGTTGTTCCACGTTTTCAAGGCGGTTACGCTGTCGGTCGTCTTGTCGTCACTGTAGAAGGTAGGGTTAATCTCGCCGGACTCGATAAAGCCGCCGACCTTACAGCAGCGGAAAGCTTCCTTGTTTAGAGCACCCCAGTTAACGATGGCGCCAATTAGGTATCGCATATGAACGAAATCGAAATAGTTGTCATGCCAACTCCAGCTGCATGTGGCATCCTCCAGTTCGAATTTGACATTGGGTGGCACCCAACTTGGCTGGATTGGCGATAGATCTGTGCCAATAACCTCGGCCTGTGGGAATTCATCGGCGAGATCGCTGTGAGTGTTAGTAGCGTACTAGTTAGATGCCATGGTAGGACTCGTGAATACATTGCCCATATCCCTAGTAGCAGGTTAGCCTCTTGTAACTCTACAGTCACGTGTAGAAATTACCAGTTCCCGTGCCTATGTCAAGAACTCTCTGGACAATGTTAGAGCTCGCAATAGTCTTGGAGATACGCGTTTTCCTGACCTCGAAGCCCTCCTTGAGAGGAGCAAGGTAGAGCTTGCCTTTGAGAAGCAACGTCAGATAGTGGTGCCTGCAAGGTTTAGCACTAGAAAGAAGGAACACGATAAAGGTCATTTTTGCCTTACGTTATGTCAATAGACTCCCTTTGCTGTTCATCATTCGGTGTAAAATACCCAGCATCGTATCTCTCACTATGGAAAGTCCGGCCCTGAAAGTTGCGGTATTCGAGGATACTGGACGAGATTGACGCGGTCGAGCTTGCACTATAAACTCGAGTCAGTGGTTCGGATGCGTTGTGTACCTAGGCAGCCGCTCTTACAGATCATCCTCAAAGGTAGAGCCACCGCCATCTTCATCGTTTTCCTACAGTAAGTAGAGCCTTATGGTTAGCAACCGAAAGATTGAAACTCTACTGCAGGGGTAATTACCCCGACCTCAAGATGTTCCAGACCTGCATGAGGATGCAGTGTGCTGGGTGGCTCATTATTAGTATTTTGGTGATCACCGCCATCAAGATTCGGTTCTGCAGCGGGCGTCTCTGGCATCTTTATGGCCGTCAGATTTTCTTGGACTGGAGTAGGTAGTGTTAATGTTGAGAAGAAAGTAGAAGTCTCCAGAGGAGTTGCAACTGGTATTTTAATACATGAATGATTTGCCAAGAATCTGTTGGTAGAGAGCCCTGCAAATAATGTTTAGCGGCCCAATCAGTTTCAGGTTTCTCACCGTTGCATCCAACGGAGGTATTTCCATAAGCAGTGAGATACTGCTTCACTTGAAATCGGGCCATAGCCATGTTGTGCCTGGGGTCTTGCAACGTGTTCTGGCCTGCTACCACATGAAAGTCGTAGTCAGTGATTACGGGGAAACGAGAATATGATGGCATTAACCCTTGGTTATAGACTAAGTATAATAATGCAGATGAAGGTCTAAGATCTTTGGAAGAGCAGACCCTAGTTTACAACTATGGCCTTTGACAATACCACAAGGCTTTGGCCGGGCTTGCGCTCCATATGCGGACAACACTCAGAAAGAAGCCCGCATTAACAATTGAACTTCTCACCAACGTTCTTCTAGTGGAATCGTTGAAAGATGTACTATAACTCAAAACCGAGAGAGCCGCTCGACTGTTATCCTTGAGCTCGTGGCTGAATGGTCTCGGACGCACCCAAACGGAAGCCGTTCAACAGGGTCCCGGCCCTATCTCAACCTCTTTTCTACGGTTCTTTATTTCATACTAAAAGTCTTTCTTCCAGGCTCCATAGAATACTTTCCAGGTCTTAATGCTGAGCTAAATAGATAGAATGATCATTTGCAAGATATAGCGAGGCAGGTCAGCGAGCAACTGAAGGGTTAGAATATGCACAGAGGCATCCGAGGTGGCTTGGGAGAGTGATGTGAAATGGACCAGTACATGCAGCAAATTAATGCATTATTCGTAGCTAAAGATCCAGTTCTAGCTTTGAAAGATAATGCATGAGCTCGGACCAAATGCCAGATAGTAGTTTGACACTACTGAATCCAAACAAAGTGTAAACAAAATAAGAGGCCTTGTTTCGCTCTCGGCATGAATCACGAGGGAGACTATTAGTCTAGTTGCCCGCTCTGTATTCCAAGATGGATTGGGAATCCCGGGCGAGCTCTACTCTGTGAGAGCGGTGTATCAAAAGACAGCAAACTCTTCCTCTTTATTGGTCTCCCAGTTTTGAGTTTACCCGGTTCCCGATAGTCGGATAGTCTGTCCGTAGATTCCGGAACCGTCGGATACTGAGATCACTGGTGCCCGAGCGGAAATCCCGGCAGCGGGCATATCATATTAATAAAGGAGCCGGACGGTACATTCTCCCCCTCACAAACAAACTCTTCCTGCAGCACAATCATTCTACAGTAACATCATGGCTACCGTCACTCTTCGCCAAGGCCGTTATACTGGCACTTCGAAAAGCAATATTCTGATCTTTCATGGCGTCCCCTATGCTCAGCCTTTCAAGCGCTTTCAGCTTCCTCAGTCTCCACTGTCTAGTCATGAGGAGTTCCCAGCAACGGAATTCTCTTATAATGTGCCGCAAAATCCATCACGTCTAGAGCAGAATTTCCCAGTAGTAGATCCTCCGGCCAAATATGACGAGGCGAACTCGGCACTTTTATCAGTCTATACACCTGGCATAGCACAAGATGTGCTCCGTCCAGTCATTGTCTGGATACACGGCGGCGCCTTCTTGTGTGGTGGAAGCCAGTTGTCCTACTACGAGAGCACTGAGCTCGCCAAGGACACCGACGCTGTCGTCGTCACTATCAACTACCGTCTCGGCCCTTTTGGCTTCTTGCATGACGATAACCGCTCCATGGATAATGGCCCAGAGCTTCCTGCTGGTGTAGCCGACGTCGTGGCCGCTTTCGAATGGGTCCATGCCAACATTGGTGCTTTTGGAGGCGATGCTGCCAACATCACCGCGTTTGGTCAATCAGCTGGTGCCTACTTGACGCAGACGCTTCTTTCTATCCGGCCTGATCTCACACACAAGGCCATCCTTCAATCTTCTCCAGCAAACACGCACAACACCCCAGACTTTACCGCCAAGATTCGCCAAAACTTCCTCGAGAATTTGGGTCCAGACGTCACACTCGAGAGTGCTACTACAGAGCAATTGTTGGCAGCAGAGTCCAAAACTTCAAAAACCTCTGGCGTGCCCGCTCCATTTGCTCCGACCACGTCTACTATCCCTGGCTTTTTCCCCAACAGCCCAAAGGCCGACAAGAAAAAGATCCTGGTCGGCTGGACTAGTACTGATGGTCTGTTCTTTGCGAGGCTGATGGCACCCCAGAAGCCTGTTTCAGAGCTTCAAGATCCTTTTACTGAGGGACTTTTCCGCTCTGGAAGCAAAGCCGTGGCTAAGAAGTGGCAGGATGATGGCCATGATGTTACAACCTTTGAGTTGACTTGGGCACCCAAACATTTCGAATTAGGTCCCACACATTGTACAGATCTGCCTTTAGTTTTCGGTGTGGATGCGTGGAATGGGTCGGCTTATATCAACCAGGAGAGTCGGGATGAATGGGATGCTCGTGGTCGGCGCTGGAGACAAGCTATTGGGAAGTTTGTAAAGGATGGAACACCACCAAAGACTGCAGATGGCGTACAGGTCTTTTAGTCTATTGGTCTCTCAATTTTCTTGTCTTCTTGTTGAGCAAGAGCCCTCATAAAGGAGTGGTCAAGACAGATATAAAACTCATATTTTCGTGCTTCTACGTCCGCCATCCCTTATCAAGTTCGTCATGGCACGTTAAAAGAGAAAAAAGAGTTCTGGAAGCTCACCACTCTTGAGAGCAAGCAAGTGGTCATGGCAACTGGGTGTTTCTTTCTTGCGTCTCGCCTAAGAGGCCCTAGTCAGCAAGTCAATGTGAACAGCAGCGCGAAGCTGGTCGGATATTTTAACGAGCCTACTTTATATGGTATATAAAGCTATTAACAAACGGCGTGTTGGCTGAACAGCGACATATCAACCAACCCCAGCTGAGCATGCCAAGTAGGTAATAAGAACCTGTACTATATGTAGCATTATAAGAGCTATACGTGAGTGTGGGTAAACAGACAAAAGTACTTAAATTAATTTCTCGTATAAATCCGTGACGTGCTCCAAGCTCAAACATTCACAAGGTCCGATTGGTGGGTTCCATGTTGTAAGTTGGCCGAGCGTCTATCTTGATGGAAGCCAAGACTAAACTGTGCTTAAAAGGGCAGCTGGGCCACTAAAAAAGCAGGGCAGTAGAAGAACAGGGGGAATGATGTAGGTAGTGCAAGCGGTGAGTAGGTCGTAGATATAAATCATAAACCAGCACTTCTTAGTTTCCAGATCGAATTCGTTCCTAGCTTAGGGTTAACGAAAGCCAACTCAGTTTTTGCCATGATTGTTCCCTTGGCCCTGTTGGGCCTCACGCGTGCCCTTGTCAAGGCGGATTCGGTTGTGCCTAGAGGACAAGCATGTCTAGTCTCGGATCAAGGACAGGCCATCACCGCAAGCTCCCACAAGCTCAGCGATCGCCAAAGCCTTCCCGATAGCATCACCGTGGACGTACACTTCCACATCGTCAGCACTGAAGAGAACAAGGACCTTGTTACCGACTCTGTCATCGACGCACAATGGAAGCTTCTTCACGACACGTACGCGAGATACGACATCAACTTGGTGCTCAACTCGACGGACCGCGTCGTGGATAGAGTCGCTGGCCACCACTTTCTTCTTCAAGAGCCTCCAGACAACAACTGGGTTTACCACGAGAAAGAACATAAGGAGTTCTACAACAAGACACGCAGAGGCGACTACGACGCTCTGAACCTGTACTTTTACAGCGACTATAGCCCTGGTGCAGGAGGTTACTGCACCTTCCCTACTGTCATTGCTCCAGGTGATGATGTGACACTCGGCCAGGACGCGTGTTCACTCAGTGTCTTGACAATGCCCGGCATCACTAAAGAGCCGGACTCTCTTAAGGAATGGCGCCTCGGTCATATGGCTGTGCACGAGTCCGGGCACTGGTTTGGTCTGAACCATACGTTTGCTGGCGGTTGCTCAGAGCCAGGTGACTTTGTAGAGGATACGCCAGCTCAGGCGACCGAAATCTATGGCTGTCCTGTTGGATCAAACAGCTGCCCTGATAAGCCAGGTCTGGATCCTATTCATAACTTTATGGGCTACACGGCAGATAACTGGTAAGTCATCTTGTCTTGTCACCTTGTTACATGACTGCGTACTAACTGAAACCGTAGCACAAACGAATTTACTCCAGGCCAGAAACGCCGCATGTTTGAGACATTCTTTGGGTTTAGGAGGAAGATCTAGCATGTATTGGTAGTCTGCAGAGAATACGACATACGATTGTTATTAATCCTAGCTATAGGTGATAGTCACAGGACTAAGCGGCAACACAGACATGATAGTCCTTCCACAGAGCTTTACAATCCGACCCAACAGCCGGGTTCCATTTCGCGATCTGGGCCATGGTGATTTTGTAATAGTTCTGAATCGAACTGCAAGTCGTAGTCGCCTGCACAAGATGGAATTTCTTGCAGTTTTTGACCATGTTTGGTTGGATTGGCGATGGTGTCGAAATACCGTTGCTAGGAGCTGTAGGTGACGGCTTGGGCGGGCTCCAACCGACGATAGAAACACAGACGTAGTATCCTGCCATCAGCGACTGGCAATTAGAACCGACACTGGGGTTCCAGGAGCGAAAGTCTGACAAAGGAAGGTTGTAATAGTTGTTGATCGAGTTACATGTCGTGGTTGTCTGGACGAGATGGAACTTGTTACAATTCTTGTGCATGTTGCCCTGGATGGGAGACGGTGTAGTGATGCCGTTGCTTGGCGCTGTTGGCGTTGTGCCAGGCTTGTAGTCGACGGTCATGACGCAGACATAATAACGAGGCAATAGAGATTTGCAGTCTGTGCCAACAGCTGGATTCCACTGGTGAAAGGTGGCCAAGGGCAGCTTGTAGTAGTTCTCGATCGATGCGCAAGTTGTGGTGGTTTGCACGAGATGGAACTTGTTGCAGTTCTTGACCAAGCCAGACTGGATAGGTGAAGGCGTCGCAATGCCATTAGTTGGTTCAGGAGTGGTTGGCGAAGGTGCAGAGCCCGTAACAGACACGCAAACGTATACCTTGGCCCACATGGTTGTACATCCAGCCCCTACACCCGGGTTGAACTGGATCAGTTGTGCCGTGGTGATACCATTCTCACTCGAGATCTCAGCGCACGTCTTGCCCTGGTCGACAAAGGCAAATTTGTTGCAGTTCTGAACCATACCCGGCTGAATAGGTGATGGTGTCTCGACGCTGTTGGTAGGGCCAGTTCCTCCAGGCACCGTGTTAGTGACTGGGGGTTCACCAGTTGCTTCAACACAGTAAGACTGCCCAGTGGCAAAGTTGCTGCAGGCTGAGCCCAGGCCGGGGTTCTAAATCGTTGCCAGTGTTAGCATTAGTCTATTCTTTGGGGTCGATTCACGCACCCAGCGGAGCCAGTCGTCCATGCTGATCCCCCAACGCGCAGGCATATCTTTGCAAGGGACCGAGCCATCGTTTTCCCACCACCAAGTACAGTACTTGGTGCTATCGGGGTGAGTTGGAAGGTTGGGCGTCACATCCATCAACTGCATTCGGTCGTTTTGGGGCTTGCTATCATTCTCTGACTGGCGAGGAACGATTGCAGCAGCTGCATCTTGAACCAGAAGCAAGACTGAAGCAACAGCCATGGGGCTGAGAGCCCGAGTGAACTTGACCATTATGACTGGATAACCTAAAGAATGTGATAACGATGGTGGTAGACACAGCCCATGATCCCACCGCAACAAAGAGGAGGAGTGGTTATTATACTTGATCAAAGTTGACTATGCCTTCAACATGACATGATGGTACGCAAGTGACATTTTCTTTTCCAAAAAGCATTTTTTACGTTACATCTCCTGCCTAATCGGTTCTCCGTAATTTGCAGCTTCATTTCCCTCACCATCAGCACCGTCAGCCTTGGCAGCCTCTGCCCTATCAGACTGTGACAGTGGGAAAACTTTTCTGGGTCATCTGTCCCCGTTGTGTTGGTTCTTAACGTTCTGGCCGCTTGGCGTCAGGGGCAAATCGGACGGTACGTACTATCTCGTATGATTCAGCCCTTTATGGAAGTAACCGAATGTCTTGGCTACATATAGCACTCGAATTTGGCATAGAATATGCATATAAGACGGAACAAATTCCCGAGAGCCAAGAGGCCTCGATCAGCCCAACAAGCGGGAGTCACATATCCGTATTATCCATCACTTTATGCCTTACTACAGTGGCATCGGTTCTCCCTTCTCTCGCTAGGGACAATTTAATCCCTCAGTGGGGCCAAAGAGGCGATAATAACGATGATTTTACAGCGAGGCACCTGATGTCTTCTAATAATATGCAGAGCATGATCAGATCTTGTAGCTTTCAATTTGCAGGTCGTTCTCCTCGATCAGTCTGGCACAACGGCTGACTTTATCTGTATCCACCAGCAGTAGGTCTTCCAGTGTCAGCAGATAAACTGACTCGTTGACCTGACCCCCTTGTAAGTGCTCTGATTGGTTGGGCTACGTGTTAGAATAGGCAAGGATGGAGGGTCTGAAGTCGGACGGGCGTTCAAGGTAGGAGGATTCAGAGTTCAATCTTATTGTTAGTATTCTGATATATTTCCTGTTCAAATCACGGATGACTTCGACGCGGCCCCAGAAAAATAACTTAGATAACTGTCTCATGCAGCCCTACCACTTGTCGTAAGGTCGGGATGATCGAAATCCAAGTTGCTGTACGAGACTCGAATCTGCCTTGTTACCGATCGTTGTGGGAGCGAATATTAGGTGCTCAGACTTCCCCAGTTGGATTGACTGAAAAAGAGTCACTTCCGTTTAAGGTAGTACATAAATCTCAGGATCAACATCTTTCCGGCAAGCGCTGGCGGGAGAGAAACGAACTGGAAAGATTGAAACTCTAGTAGTCATTGGCCGCTTAATTGATGTCTTGCAGTTAAGCTGAAACCATTATATGCCTTTGAACTCGTATAGGCTTACGTGTAACTTTAATAGAAAGTTCCTGATCTATCTTTTTTATATATAGTTTCGCCATGTTGTTGAAACTTATTGCGATGCAGCTGCGTAGCATTATTGTATTAAGAAACGAAGGACTTGGCATGGGCTGCGGGCTTTTACTGCTGACATCTTGGCTGCTTTTTTAAGCATTAGTTTACTTAAACTGTAAAGAAAGGATTACATTAGGAATTTGATACTAATATATAATGTCAGCATGAGAGCTCTGTTATACATAAGAATGGTCTCAGTTTCTGGCATTCTAAGGCTGTTAAGAACGGCTGTTCTTTGATTAGTATATCTGAGCCGAGGTGTTATAAGTATCGACAGAATGCGTGGCTATGTTAAAGTGTATCCCATTTGTATGGCTTTGTATTATCTGGAGCAGAGCAACTTAGCCTGCAGCCGTGAATTCGAGTTAGGAGCCTATAAATCAACTGTGAGGTATTCTCACGTTGAGCGCGCTTGTCTTAAACTGTCATCGAGTTCTGCTTCTAGGTCTCCCACCACGTTGTTGAGCAGTAGAGATTGCCTATGTCCTGGGTATTTGTACAGGTCAGACGAGGATACAGCTGGAATAGTAGCTTCTAAAATAGCTGTTTGGGCTTCTATTAAACAGCGAGTTACAGTAAAAACGTCGGGGTTGCTGTTTGGCAATGATCACGTGTCATTCTATGACGTAAATATGATAATAACATGTGGCAATTGGAGGTCATATAAAACGATTAGAATTATATTCATGCAACTGTCAGTCACTTGATCAAAACAACTACACACTTTATATATCAAGGTTTACCTGCAGACCTGTGAGAAAATCTGAGCTAGTATGTCGGGCACTGCACCAAACGATCCCGCCCCAGGTGGCCATTCCAGAGACTTTGAACAAACACCCTTGGACTCGGATCAACATGGACAATCACAGTAAGACTTGCTTCTTTTTATGGTACTCCAGGTATGAGCCAGAAGCTGACTGTGCCTAGAAACATTATCGACGAAACCAAAGACACAGCAGGCGGGATTGTGGATGCCAACCTTGGGGAGAGTATTGATGCAGCCAAGACCAGAGGTGGTGTTTCCAGCCGCGTAGATGATATCCTCAACAAGCCCGGCACTGGAAGTGGAAATACAGGAGCTGAGCGCAAGGCCTCAGCGGTGAATGAAAAGGGCTTCAAAGTTGGAGAAGAGGCAGACCTTCATAATCTTGCACAAAGCAAGCAGCCCTAGATCCGCAATGATATCATCGGATTCTGAAGCAAGGATATAAAATATCCTTTAAAGGCTTGTGACAACCGAAGAGAATAGACATTGAGATAACCATCGCAAGTTCTTAATTTGTAAATCAGAAAATAAAAGTATATAACAAGACTATAAACAATACCAGCGTCCGCCTCATCCTGTACACTAAACACGTATCTTCCAGACGCCACCTCGGTGAAGGATCCATCTCAGCTCTCCACCTTCTGAAGAGTTTCGTCCGACTCATTAAACGAGTCAATCTTGTAAGAGCTAAACTTGCGGGCAGAAATCCTCTTGGCGAAAAGAATGTCGAGTTCCTCAAAGGTGCGGTCCTTGGTCTCAGGCAAGCGGAAGTAGCCCCAGATAAACACAATAAAAGCTGTGCTTCCCCAGATGAAGCCGGTATATCCCTTCAGGTTCCACTTGGTAGGGTTCATAAAGTAAGGCTGCAAAATACCAGCAATAACTCCAGTAACGGCGTAGCCATTGCGCGCAAGGCAGATGGTCTTTTGCCTGAGTCTGGTAGAGCCTATCTCTGCCGGGAGTGCCCAGCCAAGTTGACCAGCCGAAAGTTGGAAAACAAACGTCCAGACCAGCGTCAGAATAGCTTGGGTCATAGCCACAGTCTGGTTCTCAGTTCGTGTGTTGAGGGCACCGATGACAAACAATACGGTAGCCATGGTGAACATGCCGTACAAGTAAGCCGTACGTCTTCCGACATAGGGCATGATGCAGAACCAAGAGATGAAGGTTGCAAACAAGGCCATTCCGTTTCCACCGACATTGAGATGATAGGTAGTAGTTGAGTCAAGGCCAATTTGCTGGAAGAAGTAGGTTGAGTTGTAGGCAAAGTTCAGACCAGAGAGAATCTGGCCGGCAAACACAACAATGGCGATCTCGGTTCGTCGGAGCTCAAAGCCCTTGAAGCAGTCTCGATAGGAAGTGCCGACGGAGAGTTGCTCTTCGAGGTTATTGGTGTAAACAATGAGACCAAGGGCATCCCTACGCTCCGCATCGGTATCACTAGGTCGCAGCCGAGCGAGAGTCTTGAGAGCATCCTCGTGGCGTCCAGCCCGAACGAGGTGCCACGGCGTATCCGGGGCGAAGAACAGGACAGGAACCAAGACAACGGGCCAGAACCACTGAAGAGCAAAGGGGATTTTATATGCCCATGGTGTAGGATTGTTGACAAGGCCAGCCATGACACCGGCAGATATAAGCTGCCCGATGATGAAGCACATGTTTGTCCAGCTCGTCATGTAGACTCTGAGCGATAAGGGAAGCACTTCTGAGGCATACGCCGGTCCAGTGGTGGCAAAGACACCCCAGGGAAGACCGCAGAACAGCTGTCCGACGAGCAAGACTGTGGTATTCGGGGAGAAGAAGACGATAAAGATGAAGCCGCTGAGAGCAAACAAGGCACCGATGAGAACTCGAATATGACCGAACTTGGTGACCAGGTAACCGTTGAGGAGAGTTCCGAAGAATGCACCAACTCCTGAAGCATTTCCAAGGCCGGCCTGCCACGGTGCCGAAAGCTGATAGTTGCTGGTCTCTTGGTTCCAATGGCCGTACTTTTTGGCGAAGGCAGGGTATGCGTAGAAGTTGCTGAGGAGGTTCGTGTCGTAGCCTTCCATGACAACACACATGGAAACGATGAGGCACCAGAAAAGAGTCCAAGGATATCTTCGGATCGCTTCAAGAGGTGGGAGGTTGTGTTCGGCCTCAGCGCCTAGTCGCGCCTGGTCGGTCGTGTCGTGGCCGACGGTCTTGGCGACAGAAGCCTCGATGTCATGGGTCTCGGCGTGAGTGACAGACGGCTGAGTGATCTCTTTGCCCATCATGAGGAGATAGACTGCCGGGGTCTGGTAGACGTGGAAGAAGAGGTGTAGATGCTGTGGATATAGAGGATTGGATCGTAGTCCAGATCATATCCCCTCCCCGTCCCATGCTTGAGGTTATATAATGGAGCAGCTCGACTCTTTCACGAGCCGTTGCCAATCGCTTTGGCTCCTCTTCCCCATGGGGAAGCTTAAAAAACGCCCCCAAGAGACGGCGATGGCCAGATCGCAGGTGTCCGAATATTTCCCCTTTGGGTTAACTCGACGGTACCCCGAAATCTTGGCTTCCAGATCCATCGTCGTGGGGTTTCATTCGCTGGGGACCCCTCTCGTACGACTATCGGACCGATAATTGAGGGCATTCTCTTGGAATGACGAGACCAAGGCGAGGCGTTGCTCAACTGCCGACTATATCCCCTTTGAAGACCTCAGTATCCCCGAGCTATACAGCGCAATGTCTAGTGCCCAGCCAGAGCGCAAGCAAGTATGCGACAACTGTCGATTCCGCAAAGTCAAATGCGATCGCGGTTTGCCCTGCAAGAACTGTCACATGGGACATCTCCGTTGTCAGTATCGCCACAGCATTCGGCGGAAGGGTCCCAAGCAAGGCCAAGGCCGTCGGCAGGCCCAGCTTCGACAGGGTCAGGGGCATTTCGATGCAAATCAGTTCCAGATCTTGACTACGGAAACGGTCAATGCCGAGGTCGACTCTCAACCTCTCTCGACTGAACAGAGAACAGATCCCGACTTGCCCAATGAGGCAATACCTAATGTCAACGAATTCAGCAAGAAGCTTTCTTTAACCTGGTGTCTGGCCAACACTGATAATTACATCCAGCACATTCGCCCTTCAGCATCGACGCTCAGTTATGCTGCGAAGCACCGTAGCAAAGCCCCAAATAATCGACTCAAACTGTCCCGTGGTGATGCACGACTTCATCAATCACATCCGTCTCTTCGAATCGCTCCCATACTCGCTGTACGAATGGCAACCCGAAGGAGATGATGGACGGTTTGAGGACTTAAAACTGGTCAATAGCATCAACGACAAGCTGTGCAGCGTTCGACCAGACCAATCAGTTATTGAGAGTCAGCGTTTTGACACCCTCATCACTCAACAATGGCTTAGAATATCCATGTGGCGTATAGCTTTTGGCCAGAAGCCATCGTCTGCCTCCAGCTTTGGACTTCTCCTACCACCGGCTCTCCCAATGGATGCAGGTAAGGTTATCATGTCGGCGTTAGGCTCGGTAGGCTCCAACTCGAAAGATTGTCATGGGATCGGAATGGTAGGACAAGCTGATGTGTATATATCGCCTTCAACTCGCTAATATCATGGTAGGAACAAAAGCTCTTCGACGTTGGTACCAGTCTCGCTGACAGCGCCCAACTCCCTGGCTGGACATGTTCTTCGCTCGAAAATGGCCCTCGAGATTTGCTATCGGTAGTAATTCGTGCTCTTTCTGTTGTCAGGGGCACTCAATCGCACCTTTTGCCCAACCTATTGAAATACTCAGAGAAGCTGTTCACACTCGCGGATCCCAATTGCCATATCGATCTCTCATGGGACGTTCCGCAAATACAAGACCACGTGGATGGTGCAGTAGTTGAAGAGGTCTCGACCGAGGAGGAAGACGAAGCAGCAGATTCTTTGGCTTGGGTACAAGACGATAGCCTAGACCTGTATGATTTGAGCACTCCAGTTGTGACATCGACATGGGAAGAGGCAACTATATCCTGTCAACAGTTTGATCCAGGCGTGGCACTTTCTTTCGAATGAGTTACTT
Organism: Fusarium sp. NRRL 66739; assembly: GCA_021655895.1. Taxonomy (NCBI): domain Eukaryota; kingdom Fungi; phylum Ascomycota; class Sordariomycetes; order Hypocreales; family Nectriaceae; genus Fusarium; species Fusarium sp. NRRL 66739. The sequence continues at coordinate 45,258 of JAJJWO010000098.1, forward strand.
GGGCGTTTTTCTTAGACAAGATCGTCTGATACCTAGTCTATCCCCCCCCCCCCGAATGTTCAAACTCTGTCTATCAAAACAACCTTGCTGTCATAATCCGTGCCAAATCGATATTGAATACCACCATTCATCAATGTCGCACCCGAGTACGCATCCCCGCCATCCAGTCTGTATCTTGCAGATGGATCCAGTCCAGCAAGGCGAAGTAGTGGGAAGTTGAGGACCGTAGTGGCTCTAATCTGGAACGCAAAGAGAACGGCCTGGCTTCCATCTTCTGATATGAAGAGAGCCGCTGGAAAGTTGGAGTTTTCGGGCAGAACCAATCGCCACATGTCTCCGTTGATGATGATTGGGTTGATCTTTTCCGCAAGCGCGATCAATTCAGGGATCTGAGCCTTATCATCCTCGGGCATATGATCGGGGTCGAGCTCAAAACCAAACGAACCTCCCATCATGGCGACGTGGGCTCGGAAACGCATGGGAATGGTACGTCCAGTTAGGTCATTGGGGACTGCACATACATGGGCGCCCATTGTTGATGGCGGGTAGACCAGAGAAGTACCGAACTGGATATGGATGCGATCAAGGGCATCCATGTTGTCCGAGGTCCATACTTGGGGGAAGTATTGCAAGATGCCAGGGTCAAACCGGCCACCACCAGATGCACAGCCCTCCCAGAGAACATCAGGGAAGCGCGTAGTTAGGGCGTCAAACACACGGTACATGCCGAGCATATAGGCATGATGATTATCTGGAGTTGGGCTTTCGTGCATACCTCGGTTGTTGTCCCACTTGATATAACTGACTGGCACGGTTTCCAGAATATGAGCGACCGAGTTGATGATATAGTCCTGTACTTCTGGGAGTGCTGCGTTCAAGACCAGCTGCTGTCGGGTTTCGCTACGAGGGTAGTTCCCTGCGCTCAGTACCCAGTCGGGGTGCTTTTCATAGAGTTCTGACTTTTGGCTGACCATCTCAGGCTCAAACCAGAGGCCAAACTGTAGCTTTTCATCCGAATTTGTAACTTCCAGCTTGGTTATTCTCTTTGCAAGATCATCCAGCCCGTTTGGAAACCTCTTGGGATTGGCGGTCCAGTCACCTAGCCCAGCGTGGTCGTCGATACGAGGATATTTGTCCCCGAACCAGCCATCATCCAGCACAAGGAGCTTGGCACCTAGTTTAGCTGATTCCTGCGCAAGCTTGTAGATGGAACTCTCATCGAAGTTGAAATACAGCCCTTCCCAGCTATTAAGCAGGACTGGCCGAGGCTTGGTGACGAAGTGGCTTTTGATGAGGTTCTGACGATATAGTCGATGAAACTTTCGCGACATGTCGCCGATGCCGCCGACGTTGGAAAACACAGAGACACACTCAGGAGACTGGAGTGATTCGCCTGACCTCAGAGGCCAAGAGAGCTGACAAGGGTTCATGCCGATGAGAGCACGGGTTAGCCCTTGATGGGCCTTTTCCACCTCGACACTGAAGGAACCAGTGTAAACGAGTGAGAAGCCCCATGCTTCTCCTTGTGACTCTGTTGTTGATGGCGAGACCAAGGATAGGAATGGGTTGTGATAATGAGACGAGTAGCCAGTGTTGCTTCCAAATCTGGAACGTTATTAGTCTAAAGAATGTTCATATTTTGTACCGTGCAGACTCACCCTTGCAGTCCGTATTCAACCTTTCTGCGAGTTCTGGTGCATTCCCTGGTCCACTCACCCTGCAACTGAAGCATCTCATAGTCTTGGTGAGGAAAGTCGACGCTGAAGCTGGAAAGCTTCTCGACGAGAATATTGTCATCGCTCTTGTTGGTGATCTTGGCGCTACGCACGATGGCATCGTGCTGAGGAAAGATGGAATATGACAGATCAGCTGCCACTGAACTGCAGCTATCCCAGAGGTGAATGACAAGAGTAGAAACCTCGCTATCAGAGCCGAAAGTGCTTGGCATCTGGTCTAAAGCGGGCTTGCCATCAACCACGGTATGAGACTTGTATTTGAAATGGCAGACAGTGAAGCCTTTGGTGTGTTTGATGTGCACGGCGGGAGTTCGAAAGTCGCCTCTGCCAAGGTCGGGAAACTCGCGTCGGAGATGGGCTTGAGTAGACCATCCTCCACCGTTTGAGAGGATCTGTGCGATGGGATTCTCGGTTACACGGTCACCGAAGTGGTCCATGATGAGATCCCCCGTCGCAGGGTCGACATGGAAACGATACGACACGTTAGCTCCATTTAGGGCAAACGATGTTCCATCGACCACGATGGCTTTGCTAGGTTAGTTCGAGGCTTCTTGCAAGGTACTTGTTGCGAGAAAAAACGTACGCTCAGCTTTCAAGCCCTCTGAAGCTGTGTGAAGCAAGGTCATGATGGAAACACTGCGTTTAATGTTGTAAGAAGTGAACGCTGACAGTGATAAAAGACTGGATTTCTTAATCAACCCTCGGTCTTAAATACCTCTGATTATCCTTGACGCAGTCATGGACAGAATTCCGAGCATTTCCCCATGGAGTTAATGGACGGTTGTCTTGTGCGGGGGAGCCAAGACCAGCTCGGGGGCCTCATACTGTGCTTACCCTATACAAGATACAAGATGTCTTGTTTGTCTTTAAATACCCAAGGCTCACCTCTACTTCCACGAGGTTCGAAATGCCGTGCAAAGCATGGGTAGGTAATTCAGTACACAGATTGCGCCCTTGGAAGCGACCTGTAACGATTCATTGGAGAGATGGGGTTTCTTGTCTAGACAAACCCTTGAAATTATGGCATCATTAATGGCAGAGCCACATGTACGTCTGCCTGGGGCTCACATAGTCCCGGAAGCGTACTCCGTAACAAACGGTAAGCTCGACACTATCTGAAACAAGAAATTAAACTCAAATTAGCACATATTTGCCAGATTCAGCGGGTTTTGACGATCGTATTCTTACCAGTCATCGTCATGGGTGTCCCCGCTTAAACGATGAAAGGTAACATAGCTACTACGTATCCGTAGTAGCATAGCAATCAAAGGAAATCACTCTATAGACTATACAGCCGTCAGGGGTAAACTGTACAGCCGTCATGACGTATAGTGATATTATTATTGGTTAAAGGGATCTGGACTCCGAAGACCTTTGTCTATTATCTGAAATAGTAACCTTCTAGAAACTCTGCTTAATTTAGAGGCTTATAAGGGTGGTAAAGATTGTATCGTATTATAAACGCCTTGACGTCTAAAGTACTGTATAGATAACTACGATGACCCAGTCCGGGGAAAATGGCTTAGTTGCTATTTACCCTTAACAATGAAATCCATGCACTGACAATAGAGGGAGAAAGTTAGTAAATCTCCAATGTAAAAACTGCGTGAGTAGCTGTATCATGTAAATCTACCAATCGAGATGTAGATGAATTCAGATGGAGAAAAATGGATAGCTAGTCTACAAGTTTAAGCGAAATTACACCAGGCAGGTGTGAGGCAATGTCGTAATGAAAATAGACAACGATTCCTGGGGTAAGATGGGGTAAAGTTTGGAGGGGTCCAACTTTGGCTCGCATTTCTCTCAACTATTGGTAAACACAGGAGAGTAAGGCTAATATTCTAAAACTTGCAGTAGTACTACTTATATTTCCGCACCCGAGACGATTGAGCTTGGAAACAGTATTCGCTATGCACAAATTCCAAGAGTTGTCACCTCATATATCACACCCTTAAGCCAGCTGGTAATAGGTTGCGAGATTCATATTCTGAGGCCAGAATGGGATCATGACATCGCAATTCTGGTGAACAGCATAACATGTATCGGCGATAGGAGGAGGGCTCGAGGCGCCACTCGAGGGGTCACTAGCAGCACTCGGAAGAATGACCCAGTAATAGCCGTTATAATCGGGGATGTTGAAGTTATAAGTGAGATTGGTGAAATAGTTGTCTCTGTATATCATGTCAGCAAACAAATATCCGTATGACATCTGAGAAGACCAGAAAAGACTTACCCCTCAACAGACTGAATCCTAGATTGGAATTTGGCATACACTGTGCCACCATGAAAGCCTGAAGCGTAGACAGTGTTTCCTACAATGGAAGGTAACACGTGGTCCTGCTTGTGATGGTTCTTGCCGCAATGTTCAGAGGTGATTATTTGACATGGAGGGGCGGCGGTGGAAGAGTCAGCCAAGGCAAGAAGGAGAGTAAGCATGACAGAGCCCTTGAAGGGTGCCAGAAGGGACAAGGAAACCATGTTGGAAGTTTAAGAATGGGTTTATGGGGGAAAGATGATAAGAGTCAAGTTTTGTAGAGTAATGATTAGAACGATGCTGTGTGGATTGGGTTTCAATCGTCGAGAGGTGACAGCAGGAGAATATATAGACAATAGAACAACAGTTCCTGACAAAAGAGTACCTCAACAATCTCTCGTGTCACGCATTGTATTCAAAGCAGTATGCCTAGTAAAGCCTGTAAACTTAAGAACACTTCCTAAGTCAGGGTTGGCAATTACTTAGTAATTAGTAATAATAATAAAATCTATTACTAATAAAATAGAAAAGTAGGGCTAATAATTACTATTATTACTATTACTAGCC
>JAJJWO010000099.1:0-37622 GCA_021655895.1 Fusarium sp. NRRL 66739
CAGTAAAGCAAAAGCAAAGCTTGATATACACTCTTAATTCAGTTATTATTGCATTATTATCACTGTCAAATTTTGTATACAAAATTTCCTGTTGTTGCCAGGACTTCCAAGCAGTGTTCTCAAGTGACCTAAATATCAGACCAAAATTAAGACATCTAGTTCTATCCGCTACTCATTGCTTGTTTAATACACCTGAACCACGACTCAGGAAGAAACAGATCCGCTAATGACCCGATGCAGTAATCAACAAAAAAAAAGAAAAAAAAGAAAAGAAAAAACTATTTTGCTCGTCCCCTGGTACGACCTGGTAAACTATGCTATTATAAACTAGTGATCAGTACATGGTCTAGCTGGATGAGTTAGTTACTGCTTCACTTCTATGTACTCTACCTGGTAATATCAAAGGGAAGGGAAGGGCCCGGCTACAGAGTAATATTGTGTTGTATGCGCTTTGGAAATGCCCCTCTTCATTACAGCTAAGCCAAAAAGTGGCTTCCTGTTACTTGATTGCATATTCTAACTTCTAGATATACTAATACATTACATAATATGTCATTGATGCTTCATGATGCTCCATGTTTCAGTAGTAACTCCACTATGGTATTATTCCCGCTCTCAGCGGCTCGATATAGAGGAGTACAGCCGTCTGAGTCTATGGGATCACTCGCGGCGCCTCTATCGAGCAGTAGTTTCACCATAGAACCTTGGTTGTTAACTGTAGCGTGGTGCAAGGGCGAAAGGCCTAGTTTGTCAAGGGCATTGATATCTGCGCCATACACAATCGGAGTTTTGGCGACATCTACATGACCTCTCGCAGCGGATATATGTAAAGGTGCTTGTTGGTCTGTTCGGTAAGACTGGAATGTATGGTTAGCAGAGTCAAATCTGCGTGGTATAGAGACAAACCCGAGGTGCAGGGCTCACACAATGGGTTCACTATGGGCAAAGCGGAAGGAACATAACTAACATATAGTGAGCGGTCTTGATCGATTTGCTGTGGATTGACGGAGTTTGGCATTTCACTGGATAGTAAAAGCTTTCCAAGTAGAGATATCTTGGATATTTATGCCAGTATTCGTGTCTGCTGTGAGGGGTGCATCTCGACATGGTTCCTGCGTGTTGTCGGTGACGATGTCTGCATCATTGAAGGTTGTGGTGCAGTAGTTATTGGTAATGTCATTGAAGCTCAGCCCCTGTGGTGCGACGTCAGCTGGCAGAGCGTAATAAGAACAGACGTAAAGAGGAGGACGTCGTCACATTTGATATAACGGTTGAGTGTGTCTTTGGTGGTGAAACGGGCGAGAGTATTTGGCCTTGCGGCGAGGGTAATAACGCGGACGTGGAGGTAGTGCGCGTTGTCTTGTCACTGGAGCTTTCCCCCGATGCCGCCTTCATCTTTAGACTTTTGGCGCCTGGAACGGAACGGCAGCTGTTGGTATGGGTGCCGATATGGCGGGACGGGGAGAGGTATGGCTGAGCAGCCGGAACAGGAACTTTGAGAACCGCATGGGAAAGGGTGAGTTCCTTTTCCGCCCCAGGATCTTTATACTCTATCATGAGAAGTGCCTGCTAACACCAGCTTTTTTTTAGGTGCCATTGGTAATCTGGCCTCGGCTGCGACTGTGGCCGTGTCGTCTTTCGACATGGTAGTCACTTCGCCCCAAGAGCGAGTTGATAGCATTCCCGACCATCTGTGGAATAAAGTTGAGGGTAAAGGATCGCTCATCGACCGTATCCTTCCGGAGCCGCGTTGGGTTGAGCCACCATCCCAGGAAATTATCGATTTCGCTAGCGAGGGCCAGAAAACTAGGGTTGGAGGTGCTGATGGCGAAAAGCCCAGGCCACAAACCAATGGGACCGAGAACCCCGATATTGTGATCAAGAGCAAAGTCTTGTGTCTGGGTGACTTTGTCGATACTGATGCTGTGAGTGAGATTGGTACTATCGCAGCATATAACTGACGGCCAACACTTGTTTCAGCTTGCTCCCGCGCAGTACCTCCTGACCTTGAAGGATGATAAAGAACTGGGCCAGCACTGTCTTGAGTTCACTAATCCAGAGTTTCGGGAGCTTGCTAAGGAAGGCCATAGAGTCATCGTGGCTAATAAGGCCTTTGGATGTGGTTCTAGCAGGCAGGAAGCCGTGCAGGCACTGCTGGGTATGTGTATCTCGAAGAATGAAGGATTTTGCTGTCTCTTTATCCCAATTCATCTACATGCAGAGTCTTGACTAATCGTGTCAAACAAGGGATTGGGGCCGAGTGTGCCAATGAGATAGATGCCTTCAACGTCTATTATCCAAGACTGACCAACTGGCATGAGAAGTCCACCCGCACACCCTGTGGCACGAGATAACGCCAACGAATCTATCTGCGGAGTAAGGTAGCTACAATAGTAAACAAATTGCCGTTTTCGGGCTTCAATGGACGTTAGGAACATAATAATAGACCAGTTGCAAGGATCCGGTAAGCCTTCATGCCCGTTACAACCGAGAATGACGCCACGCGCGGTCACATACATATGGTCAATTTTGGCACTCGAGAGTCTTCATTCATCTTCAAGGTCCTCATAGACTCCTCGCTTGGTCCCTTCGAGCCTCTCCAGAAGCTGGGTATATGCCGGATCCGGACATGAGGAATCGCTGCAATGACACTTGCGTGCAACCCAAGGAAGCTGAATGGCGCGGTGTTGACAAGAAATCTGTTCGGAGACATTATTAGGGACCAATACAGCGGAATCATGGGCAGTTTAAGTTAGGTCTTTTGCCCAGTGCCAGCTTCCGTGGCGTCTCAGAGAGTTCAGCTGGTGGGAGGATCAAGGGTCTCAATGAGCCAGTTCACGGTAAGTCAAAAAAATGGAATGGTATGATGCTCTGTATCTTGACACAGAAAGGATCTGCGCCCGACATTGCTGGAAAGCAACAGGCCAACCCCGTGGGCATGATCCTCTCGGTGGCCATGATGTTACAGTATTCGCTGGGCATGGCTGTGGCAGCCTAACTTGTCATAGATGCAGTCAAGAGTACAGGGGGTTTCTGCTTTAACCAGCGAGTTTGGATATGCTCTTTCGGAAAGACTTGCTGAGATGACTTGATAGAGAGTTCAGCTATAAGAGATAGACTCTTGACTATACACTAAATTGACAACTATATGCTTTATAATCTATTACTTCAGGTTGTTTTCAGACCGATGGATGATCGTGACACGCGTAGATCCTGGACAACGTGGCCCAGTACTGCTCCTCTTAGGGACCGGCATCGTTACGCGTTCAACCTATCTACGACAAGATCGCCGCTGAAAGCTCTCTCTCGCCAAAGCTTGTGGTTGGTTCGTCTATTGTCCTGTCTCTATAGTTAGCTATACCACCTTAGCCTGTGCTAAATCATGACATTGCATTTAACTCGTAGGGCTAAGCCATGCCGCGTCATCTCGACATCGTACCACCCGAAATCCACATGTTACCCAGGGTGGTCTACTACAATAAGCTGTAGTCTAACCTTGTGGTATTTGGCCTGGTATAATTGCCTTATTTAATAATTCTTCTCGGTTCCTTTCGTACTTTTGCTCCTCAGTATCTACCGTTTTGTTTTGGTTTTATTCTTCTTTTCAACCCTTTTCTCTCAGTATTCGCCATGTCCATACCCATCCTCTTACGCCCGTTGGCCATAGAGGACAGGTTTATGGGGATGCCGGGTCCATCGTCAACTCTACCTGATACACCTACCAGCGTTGGCCTAGCAAAAAGAGCTTACTGTACTACAGCTGTCCCGGGCCCCAATGGATATGTTCCTTACGATGCCTGCAACTCCAACTACAACTTTAGTCCGAAGTTTGCGCCTGCTGTTGCCGTGGCCGCTATCTTTGCGATTGTCACTCTTATTCACATTGCCGAGGCCATTGTATACCGCAAGGTATTCGTGCACACATAGTAGAATGGTTGGTAATTTGCTGACAGCCTCTTGGGAACGTAGCTCTTCGCATGGACGATTATTATGTCTGCGAGCTGGGAAATGGGAGCTTTTATTCTCAATGCTCTTGGCTCCAGAGACCAGCAAGAAGAAGACTACGCCACAGGGCATCAACTGCTTTTCCTTCTTGCGCCAGTATGGCTCAACGCCTTCGTCTACATGGCATTTTCTCGTATGCTGTACTTTTACCGACCAGGTGGCGAGCACAAAGTCTTTGGTATGCCAGCCACCGTGATAAGCCGCATATTTGTTTGGGCAGATGTCTTTACATTCATCGTCCAAGCAATTGGTGGTACTATGACTGGACCGACTTCGGCACCTGACGTACGTGCCAAGGGCGTTACGGTCTACGAGGTTGGCCTGGGCATCCAGCAAGGCTGCATTGTCCTCTTTGCAGGGCTCATGGCGCGTTTTCACTACCGCTGTATCCATCTGAATCATGCAGGGCCCCATCCAAGTACTGCAGACTTCGGTCCATACGATGAGACACCGACACCGCCCCCGCGCAGTTGGAGAGCTCCTCTGTTGGCATTATATGGGGCTTTGATATGCATCACAGTACGTTGCACGTCATCACAAGCCTCACTATCATATTCCAGCTCATTGTCCCTGACTCCTTCACTGTTGTCGCGTTTATTCAGTGACCTTGCGAAACTAACTCGTAGCAGATCCGTGTAATCTTCCGCCTGGTCGAGTTCTCCAACGGCATGACGCCACAACAAAATCCAGTCCCATTTCATGAGGCATACCAATACGCATTGGATGCATTCCCCATCATGATTGGGCTACTGCTTCTTGCAATCTTTCACCCAGGACGTGTTTTGAAGGGACCTAACAGCGAGCTTCCGGGCCAGACTTGCGGCGAGAAACGCGCTGCGAAAAGAGCTCGAAAGAGGGAAAAGCGTCTAGAAAAGGAAAAGAAACGATTAGCGAAAACGCACAAGAAGAGAGCCGAGCAGGAATTGAAAGAGACAAGGAGGCAAAAGCGAAAAGGCTATCAGAACAGTGTCAGAGATAGTTCTAGGACCGTCGAGATGGGGTTGATGGATTCATTCGGCCCGCGCGTTTGAATGCTACATATTCTAACTTTCTGGTGCTGCCTCTAGCATAAGAATCAGGACACGATGTCGTGTTTAGTTATCAATTTATCTAGGAATGAAATTGGTTCAATTCTATCGCAAAACGCGGGAGCTGTTTGCGGAATACATCTATACTTGCGAGGCTCGCAATACGGTGAGGTTGGATACCTGCTAGTAGTGAAATGAGACGATAGAAGTTCTATTTTTAACCACACCCACGAGCTACAACATCACTCTTCACATGCAGTATCAGCCTGGCGGACAAAGGTCCTCCGTCTTGATGACTAGTACAGCGAGTCAAAACTTGATGTCGTGATTCTTATTGGCTTCAAAGAAGTACATCGAATGTGCCAACAATGATGCCTTGTCTTACTATTAATTGCCTGCGATTAACGTACGACCGTCCCACAACGGACAGGCCTGAGTAGATGCAGAGTCAGCATTCAAAGACGCAAAAACACGCCAAGAGCAAGGCCCGGGGGCCAAGGTGGCTTGGTTGGAAGAATGGATGCTACCTAGGTCACCGTGATCAAGCTGAAGCTGTCTGTCGGCAAATCGATGAAGGTTTTTGTACAAACATGGAGGGTATTCCCGTCGTCTACCATCAAATAAAAAGCTCCACGGCCAGTGATCAATCCAGTCAGTTCAACATTAGCCAAATCAAATATGGGCAAGATACCTAGCGACTGAGGATTGCGTACAAAGATAAGGGAGTTCCAAGGGTACTGGGACTCCAATTGAGCATAAATGAGCCAAACTACTCCACAGGTGGACATAGTTCTTTTCTTTTCTCTATGACAAGCGGATATGTGAGCTATCAGTTATCCCGGGTCATCGGCAATATGAGTCCCAGACTCGAGTACCGAAGTCCGAACTCTATCCTATGTATTCGGCCCGCTGCAGGAAGTCGAAAATGGCACCATAGTCATATAGTAAAGAGCATAAACATGCATACTTCAACAGTCGGAGGCCTAAAAACGACATTGGTGGAAAGATACGTCACAAGTTTCAATCCTATGTCTAAAATACACAATTATAGGTGCTTGGGAATGCCATTTTGATAGACGTCAAGGGACGTGAATGCCTCCAGTGGCTTTGGACTCGCTAGAGGTCATCGTGGCTCGGGCTCGGGTGATACTCTCTAAACCCCGAGGTCTCAGGGAGAAGCTCTCTTGCCCACTAGGTACAGTCATTGCTACCAATGCTAAGGATTCTGCAACAACCTTTCTGTCATAACCTATGGAAATCCTGGTCTTAATAGAACTCTAAGGTTTTGATGGTCTAATAATGCAGGGGTATGATAGATATCACATATGCAAGGTCAGTATGCAAGGTCAGTATGCAATGTCAGTATGCAATGTCAGCATGCAAGGTTATTATACAAGGTCATTATACACAGCCACAAGATCTAAAATAAAAGCAGCGGCAACAATAGCAAATTATTACTTCTAGATTAAAGTTATATTAATAATATTAACGAAGATATAAGTTAGTTATAAGTTAGTTAATAGTGTAGTTAATAAAAGTTACTTATATTTCTCTAGCTAGCCTAGGGGCCTAAATCTACAGTGGCAAGCTTTATTTCAAGGCGACTTTCGCCAAGAGAGCAATTCACCCTTCTCACATGTGGCACATTCTATTAAGGCTTGAGAGAGTCATCCTGCTTCTCCCAGACAACCCGGATAGTCCTGTGTCGGGTCTGGACTCTACGCAGCCGATATGACAGTTACGCGTGAGTGCCGACGAGATTGGAGCAAGTATCCTCCACACGTCACGGAATCTACCTAATCATCCTTCTCTGGTTGGCTTGGGGCTCGAGGTTGTCTTCCCATCCGAGTTGGTAGTTACTCCTCAAGAACAAGACAATCCACCCAAACCACATGGAAATGCAGACTCGCTGTGTTTGAGTTCTGGAATCCGAAACTCATCGTCCAGGTCTAATCGGTCTTGGCGTTGGCTGCGTCTTATCCCTGCCGCTGCCGCCATGGGTCTCTCAATCAGACTGTCTGACTCGAGGTCCAGCGGAGGATCTGTGTTCCATGTTTGACATTTGGGATGATAACCTCGTTACTGTTGAGTTGCGCCAGATTTACGAGGACCTCGGGGTGGACCTTGACTTGGAGCAGCTGTTGCAGTGCCCAACAATGAGAGGACAAAAGATGATGTTGGGCTAAGAGATCCATTGCGAGGTTCATATGATTCTGCCTACAGTAAGATTTTCAAATAGTTTTTGAAATACATCATTTTAAAAGTGTTTTTACAGAAAATGCCTTGCATGCCCCCAAGAAATACAGATTTATACACAGCTTCTTGGCACAATAAAAGTAGACCTATTTTCAAGTTTCTTAGTAGACCCATGAGTTTTGTGCCATTCTCTTATCCCTGTAATCTATCAGGTGTATTCAACCTCGTGGCGCTTTGTTAACACAAGGTACAAAAGAAAAAGGCAAAAGATCCAGAAAAGAATGAGCAGGAGCCACAGCAGCTTCATCTCCTGCTCGTGCTTTTTGTGGTGATTCTCCAAGGCTCTGAGAGTATCAGCAATGTCCGCAAGTAGGTCCAGTTGTTGGGGATCGGCGGCGGAAGCTGGATTCAGCGTCTGATTAGTAGTTGCCTGACGGCTGGCGTCGAGCATGACTGGTTCTTCTCCGGCTGGGCCATCAGAACCATGACTATCAGCATCAGTAGCCTCCAGTAGATAAGAGGACTGACCAGGTTCCGAGCCGCCACCTGCAGCTTGAGCATCCGACCAGTCAGACCAGCATTCAAGATAGTCCCCGCCCTGTTGGGGCATGTTGGTGAAAGTAGCCTGGGGCGCTTACAAAGAAGGTATAGAAGGAAATAGGGAAGGCATAAAAAAGAGGTAAGTAATGGCTACAGGAGATGGCTGAAGGATCTGTGGGGCGTTTATATATCCTAGTCTGTAATTTTTCCATTCACTGCTATTTACTAGGCTCTTTGAACCGTTAATGTGTTCACATACTGTGAAGTGTAACGAAAAAAACAAAGCTCTTTGTGTACCCAATCTCTTGGTGTTCAATTCAACGCCAAGAGTTTGCATGTGGGTTTAGTAACATGCACAAAAGAAATTAGTTTGTGATCCCATTGTCAGTGTAGCAGTAAACGGTATAATAGTCTTTGTCATGGTAGTACCTACTATATTTATGATGCTCGTTGTGACCCGTTTGGCGTTGAATTCATCAAGAAAGGTGTGAGCGAAGTGTGGCTTGTTAGAGCGGTCGTCCAGACGAAGTAGGCTAACCCTGTGGCTTATATGATATCCATGTGCATGCGCCACAGATTTCTTTGACCAGCCAAAAGTGGCATAGCCTCAGCCAATGCTTAGCCACGACGGTCCGATCCATCTCCGGGTTTTGTCACTTTTGGTTCAGCACTACCCTATATTTACAGCCCGACATTCAATGTAAGCGCCAGCTTGACCTTTTAGAACTTTCTACCCTATGCTATGATCTTCTGTGCGATACGGCAAGGACTACCTGATTATATAGCTCCTCCTTTTATGCAAAAAGATGCATGAAATAAGCGACATACATAGTAGACGAACTCGACCCAGTTCAAGACTAATCAATATAAAAAGAGCGGACCGCCGAGTGAATTGACAGGTCAGAGATGTTTAGGAAAACTCAGGGACTTTATTACAAGATGTTACTAAAGATGTCGCAGCTTTGAAAAGTCTTGAGACACGAAGAGCTGCAATGCCTTGACCAATTAAAGGTGTTAGGGAGTAGTATCAACGGTAGCATCGCGCGACGCGGTTACTAACACTAGCCCTCTACGGCCTGAGCAGGGATATCCCGATATCATATCGCAGACGTGAAAGGATTTTATTCCCTGCTTATGGTCAGCGCTAAGTCCAATAGCATAGCTTTATTGGATCCAGAGATGTCCTCAAATCCGTTAATTTGCAGTCTCCTGAGAACTTTCCATTCTGTTTTACCTAGTGCTTACGCCCAAGTGGCTACCTATCTACAAGAAACTTTCCCTCTTGACTTTTCTCCAGTGTTCCTGTGATATGCCCTAACCTCTGAAGTTCAACAATGACAATCATCATCCTTCCCCTACGGCATCAAAGCCAGGATATCCCTCTTTCAGACTGGATCACGCTTCTCACCTTGTGTTTGGCTCCCCTTATCGCACACGTCCTGGTTGGTGCTCCTTCACCGACATATCTGTGTCTTAGTCGTCCGTCTTGGCATGAGCGAATCTGTCACTATAATCCAACTTCTATTCTATGGAGATATGCCATCATCACAGACCGGCGGATTCGCGCGCAAAACTGGGACAGAGTCGATCTAGCCGCGACGAATGCCTTGTTCTGGACTGAGCAAGGCTGGGATGGCTCTGAGGCCGTAATCAAGTACAGCCGTCCGCGCTGTGTCCAGCTACCAGACAAAAATAGGGTCACGCTGTGGTCGAGAGACGCTATAAAGACCCTTGTTGTCACTGTTCAGGGATTACAGGCTATTATCCTCTTACTGGGCAGTCAAATCGATCCACTTGCTCCAGCATTCAACTTATGGATGGGTGTCGACATCATCTTTTTCCCCATCGCGCTCTTTGGCTTGATGAGGCTCTGCAGTTGTCTTTGGCTTACCGACGAGTTCTCCTTCGCCTCGATTGACGATATCCCTGAGGGCTCTGACCCAGAACGCAGTGGCTGCAGCACGGTATCCTTCCAGCTTTTAGCAGAGAACCCTATGATAGCTGAGCCAAGACGATTTCGAAACACTTCGTATTGGCCCAGCAGAGTATTTCGAGTTGTCTTTCTTGCCGCTTTGTTTGCTCTGTTAGCCTTGGCTCTATCATTCATTGTGCCGAAAGTACATGGTAATCTGGTGTACACAACAACGGCTTTCACAGTTGTTCTTTTCTATCTTTGTTTCCTCGCGGCGACAGCGATTCTAACTGCCTGGTATCTTGGCTTCAAGCAAGCTACGTCTACGGCCATTCCCTGTATTTCATCGACCTGGTACAAAGTGTACACGGGTGCTTTGATCGGATTCGGTATCGCTGTTGTTGTTATCGCTTGCATGGAAACGCGCAAAACACCTTGCGGAAAATTCACAAGCGGCTATGGCATTGAAGCTGACCTTTTGGCTTGTATGGTCACGGGCATTGACGTCTCTGAACAAAGAAAGACCATTGATGGCCCTTACACTGGTACAACAACGTACCTTTTTACGAATGCTAGTAATACTAGCTATGTCGAGGCTTATTACAAAGATGATAAGAATAATGTCTTCAACTTTACTAGGATATGCTTTAGCAGTATGTGGGGGGTGTAGGGAAAGCACTGCAAGCAGACTGGAAGACAACTAGGAACAGTAACGAAACATATTCGTGCTAATACTGATCAAATCCTGCCAAGCTCAGAGCGGTCTTTAGATATCTCAAATGCTGTAATGGGCCATTGCCAACTTTACTCAAGAGCCTTATCTCGTTCAAAGAGTTGAAGAATATGTCATCTACAGTACGTAATAACTAAGTCTTGGTCCCAGCATCTACCCCGTTGATAACTTTCTCTTTGTCGCTGATATCTACACTTGGGCCCATGCCCAGCTTCGCCGCTTCGGCCTCGGTGAAGGATCCAAAATAATCTACATCATCCACTAGCCCAAGTCCTGGTGGTGGGAATATGCGATTAAGAAGATAATGTGCGGTGAATGAGATTGCAAACCCAAGTGGGAATGCTAAATAGAATAGCTCATGCCAGGCATCGCCGACTTTGACTGCTTTAGGAGTGACGCTGGCAGCGAAACCCGGGAGTTGGGTTGCAAATCCGAGAACCCAGGCGATAAAGCTCCGAGGGTTGAAGCCATGATAGAAATAGTAGATGCTATTTGAATCCGGCTTATAGAGATCCGTGAGTTTGATGCGTCGGGAACGAATGATCCAGTAATCGCATACTTGAATGCCGATAATTGGTCCCAAGAAGACGCTATACGCCGACAGGACAGAGATGAAGACCGAGGCTGAAGAAAGGAGTTCCCAAGGGCACATGGCGATGCTCAAAACAAGGGCGATGAGTGCGCCTCGTCTGATGTTGATGTACGTGCTGATGAGTCCCGCAAGATCCATGCCAGCACTGTAAGCGTTATCAACCACGTTGATGGCAATCTGACACAGGACAAGACCTAGGCCGGCGAAAAACGCTGCTGCTCTGGATCCTGACGTGTAGTTGGTATCGAGCCACTGTTGACAGATGAGTGCTGACAGACCACTTAGTTAATCCGCTTGACACTGGGCTTTGGATTATAAACATACGAGGGTTCCAGATTGCCTCCCCCCAGATCTCTTGTGTGGCGGACGCTGCAAGACAGCCGAATAACGGGAAAAGCGTACCGAAGAATCTGATATTGAATTAGCCTACACTCGACACAACGCAGATGTACCCTGACATGATAGAAAACCATTGCCCAAAGACTTGATCACCGGGCTTCTTTGCGAATCGGGTGTAATCATTGGCGTTGGTTAAGCCGACAGCAATGCCACCGATGACAGTCGTGACACCAGATGTGATGGCCCAACCGAGATCATGAGTGCTCATGGGGGTGGCACTTTTGGACAGTAGCGGTCCGCCACCCTTTGCTTTGGCCAAAGACCAGATCATTATAGAGATGAGGGTCAACGATGCAAATAGGTTGAAGAAGAACAGTACGCGCTTGATCTTGTGTGGCGGAATCCAGAGAACCGGAATCATTGCGACGTTGAAAAGGATCCATCCAACAAATTGTTTGGTGTCGAGATGGGAAGATGTTGGAAAGACATTTCCAAGGGTTTGAAAGCTTGGGAAAAGAGCAGACAGAAGAACAGAGACGCAAAGCCCTCCCGTCCAAGACTGCACCGAGAACCATACCAGACTGAGGATGACCCTTTGGCCAATGGCGATGAAAGATCCATATGGCCCCCAGATGTACCTTGACACGACTGGAAAACCGATGTGCCACTCAGCACCCGTGTATCCGTTGTAGATGGCGACGAGGCTGATGATGATCTTGCCAATCAATGTGGCGACTACGACCTGCCAAACACTGAGACCTGTGGCCACAAGAGAGGCACCTATCTGCCAATTGGAGACTGGAGGGTCAGATGAACTGGTGCAGTGTTTTCAAAGGCTGAGTGGGACACTTACTGGCAACTTGATTCACGAGCCAGAAGGAAATGAAAGTGAAAGTGTTCCACGTTCGACGTTCGGGCTCTAATGGACGGATATCATCGTTGATCCAGACATTGGAAACAGCTCTATCGGCACTGGGGAGCCTGGCCCAGGCCAAGACATCTTTAAGGACCCTCATGATAGAGGGAACAAGACAAGGTTAAGTACAGCACAGTTTGCATTGAGAATCTGGGGGTGATTGTTGGGTAACAAAGTTATATGTGTCCACTCAGCTTATTCTACAAGACGTTGCTATCTAGGATCTAATGCCACTCCGGAAACAGTCGCCTGATTTGGCCTGATAGAACGATAGCTTGGGATTTGCAATCCGGCGTTGCGTTGCGTTGAGTTTGAGATAAGTATATCTCACTTGTCTTTGATTGGCTTCTGAAGACGGCGAAATCGTCCCGATACTTCGGTTAGACGAAGCGGGGTAGTGCCGATAGATACTGTAAGATGATGAAACGACACCAGGCACTGCTATGGCAACGCTGATTTGTTGAACAAGTTCTTGTAAACAGAGTCATCGCCGCGGCAAGTTCGTTTCGGAAATGCCGCGGCCACCTGATATAAGATTGTTGCATTGCATGGTTATGGCTTCCTATCAAAGAGGCCTCAAGATCGACGAGGTACAGAGATAAACGGATAGATCACCAGACTTGTGCAATTGGGTTAAATGAACCCGAAATGGGCTTGCCGAGCCTGCCGAGTGCCCAAGGGATCATGAGCTCAGGATCGAGGCGAACGGATTCTTGGCTCCGGCTAAAGTACTTGAAGTTGATGATTGGCCTTGAGGTTTATGACAGAGGAATTAAACGCTGCTTTGACATTCATCAGAACCTATTTCAACCCTTTGAAAGGCCTCGATCGAGCAGCAAGACATATTATTTCTGCACTCCCAGCCAGCAATCATGACACTCAGCAAGTCCATCCGTGTAGGAGTTGACGTTGGAGGCACCAACACCGATGCTGTCGCAATCGACACGGACCTTGCCTCCCAGGGTGACTCCCAGCGGGGAGTAATCGCCTTCAACAAAAGCCCGACCACGCCTGACGCAACAGCCGGCATCGAAGCCGCAGTACGGTCTGTCATCGAGTCCGGCCAAATTGTTCCAGAGCGTATAGCCAGCGTCACCGTTGGCACAACTCACTTCATCAACGCTGTCATCGAGCGAGATGCCCGGAGACTGGAGAAGGTTGCTGTTCTGAGGCTGTCTCGATCTTTTCTTCGAGAGGTGCCGCCCTTCTCTGACTTTCCGTCCGACTTAGCGGCTATCATCAGAGGATACTGTGGAATCGTCGATGGCGGTCTACATGTTGATGGCTCTCAAGAAGCACCAATCAACGAGGCTCAAGTTGTAGCAGAGTGTGCCAAGATCAGGGAACATGGTCTGAGTGCTGTCGTTATTGCTGGTGTCTTTTCACCCATCGACGAAACTTTTAAGCAGGAGAGTCGCGTTCGAGATATTGTTCAGCGGGAGTTACCTAGCGTTGACGTTGTATGCTCCAATGAAGTGGCCAATATCGGGTTCCTCGAGCGTGAGAATGCCAGCATTCTCAACGCCGCCATCCTCAAATATGCTCGAAGGACAATGAGGAGATTCGACCAAGCCAAGAGGAAGTTGAACCTCAGCTGCCCCCTATTTATCACCCAGAACGACGGCACCATACTTGATGCCGCTGCTGCAGCCAGAATCCCTATTCGTACCTTTGCGTCTGGAGCGACAAACTCGATGCGTGGTGCCGCCTACCTCGCAGGTATAGATGCAGGAGCAGACTCCTCTGCTATCGTTGTTGATATCGGTGGCACGACAGCTGATGTTGGTGTTATTCTTCCAAGCGGATTACCGCGTCAGGCTTCTGCTTATGTGACCGTGGCTGGCGTCAGGGTCAACTACTCGATGCCACATCTACACTCTGTTGGGTTGGGAGGTGGATCTCTCGTGAGACACATGAACGGCAAAGTCAAAGTTGGCCCAGAATCAGTTGGCCACTTTCTCCTTCAAGAAGCCATGGTCTTTGGAGGAAGTACATGTACAGCGTCTGACATTGCTGTTGCTCTTGGAAGGGCAGATATGGGTCAAGGGGCTAGACTCGCTGGACTCAAGCCTGAATTCATCCATGCCGCCAAAGACTCAATTCAAACCCTTCTTGACCAAGCTGTGGATGTTATCAAGACGTCTGCTGACCCTTTGCCTGTTCTCTTAGTCGGAGGTGGAGCAGTGTTGGCTCCCGAGACTATCGCAGGTGCGTCAAAAGTGATTCAACCGCCTTTCCACGACGTGGCCAATGCTATCGGCGCTGCTATCTCTCGTGTCAGTGGCGACGTGGATATCGTCCAGAGCACAGCGCATCAAACTGAATCTCAGGCTATTGAGCACGCAAAGAAGGTTGCGATCGAACGAGCTATCAAAGCTGGCGCCACCCCCAGCACCATCACAATGGCGAATATTGAAAGCATCCCATTGCAATATGTGGCTGACCAAGTTCGCACGATTGTGAAGGCTGTAGGAGATGTTAACTTGAAATCTTACACCTCGGAGATGGAGCTTCTCAGTGACAATTATGATGCAGACAAAGATGACGAGATCACCGAAGGGCAAAAGAATAGAGCAGTGAGAACGGCGGAAGTGACTCCTGTGGATCCTTTCACCTATATGCCAACTATTACAGTCAATGAAAAAGGCGTCCCAGAATGGATACTCAACGAAATTGATCTGGCTTGGCTGGCTGACGGTTGCTACGTCTTGGGCTGTGCTGGAGGTGGAAGCCCGGCCCCAAGCTTCATCCAGCTGCGAGACATAGTACGAGCCGGTCATAATATCCGTATAATCGACCAATCCTCCCTCAAAGATGATGCACTCATCTACTGGGGCGGACATATGGGATCACCGGCCGTATCTGTTGAGCGACTCCAGTCCGTCGAGACAGTTCAAGCGTTTGAGGTTCTGATGGAATACCTCGGTCACAGACATATCGATGCAGTCATGGGCTTGGAGATAGGCGGTGCCAACGGTATGGAGCCCATGCTTGTGGGATCATCACGTTTTTTCAATGCTCCCGTGATTGACGGAGATTGGATGGGTCGAGCATATCCAACCTACTGGCAGACAACACTTGCAGTCCACAAACCACTGGAGCTGGTTCCTTGTGCAATCGACTCTGGAGATGGTAAGAGTATTATCATGACGCGAGCTCCGGATGACGAGATTGTTGATCGAGCACTTAGAGCATCCTGCTCAGAGATGGGAAGCCGAGTGGGTATGGCTGCTAAACCCACGACTACCGAGAATGTACGCGAATATGGTGTCCTGAATACCTGTTCGTTGGCCTGGAGAATTGGCAGATGTATTGCTCGAAGCGTGTTCAGCAACGAGCTCTCAACTGTGGCCGAGTCCATCATCGACGAGGTCGGTGGCTTTAAAGCAGCCAAAGTTCTTTTCCGCGGCAAGATTGTTGCAGTGGAACGGCGTCTACACAAAGGTCACTCTTATGGCACACTGCGCATTGCAGCATTTGAAGAGTTGGATGATGAAGCGGATGGTCAGGCCAAGCGTGCTACAGCTGTTGCTTCAGGCGGGACACTAAAGATCCCGTTCAAAAACGAAAACATCTACGCTGAACATGATTCTGGAGACGGGTCTAGGCCCAACATCATTGCGTCTGTCCCAGATCTTATTGCTGTGCTCGATAACGGATCTGGTAGGGCATTAGGTGTTCCAGAGTTCAAGTATGGTTACAGAGTGACGGTGATAGGTATTACATGCTCCCCGCAGTGGACAAGGACATCTTCTGGTATTAATGTTGGTGGCCCGAAAGCATTTGGCTACGATAATATTGCTTATCATCCATTGGGGGAGTATGTAGAGCCCAGGAGTGTGATTGAAGAGTACTTGCGGAAGAAGAACTGAAATAGTTATGACTTTGCCATGGCAATCTCATGCATTTAAAGTTACTTCCACCAGGAACTCTCTCATTGACCTGCTTTCTGCATATAATGAATGCGCTCACAGGCCTCCAGCACTTTGAGTTAGAATTAAGGCTCCTTAAATATCCTGATTTTGATTCCCTTTGCCTTTCCTCTCCTTTCCTTCACCATCCAACATTCGCCCGCGACTCTTTGCCAATTCAACACCACACACTTTATAGTAAGGAAAACCCAAACGTCCAATACATGGCTTCCAAAACATCAAAGTACTAATGCCGACTTATAGACATCCCTACCTGAGAAAGCTATCATGTCTACCGAACCTCTCCCTCCGAGTGAGGCTGAGATTGCCGGCTACTACGGGGGTTTCCCAAGCGAGCCAAGACTGGTAGCGAGATCTAATGCTGATACCGAACCGTGGTCAATGAAGCCCAACACCCTGGACCCCGTCGGTCGTCATCCCATCGTATCCCTCTGGGGCGATTCCTCTCGGCTTTTGCAAAACGAAGTTCTAGAAGCTTTGAAAGAGACAAAATGGGTTGCCATCGACATTTTCCGCATCGGTTTCGAGTGGAGGGGCAATCCTGTCAAGCTCTTGGTGACAGTTGAACCAGACTCTACGACCTGGTCGGCTGGTTGGGCTGTTGCAGTGAAGTGTCGAGATATCCTGAGACGCCACGATATTATGGACGTAGAGGTTGAGCTGCAAGAAGGACGAATTAGTAATGGGGTTGCTACAGACTAACCTAGATCAGGAGTAAAACTCCCGGTCTTGATAGGTCTGGAAGATGGTGGTTTGCATGGGAAGTACCCTAACGCTGCCTGTGTACCAGGCGCTGACAATAGTATCATGCAGTTGTCGGCATTGGGATGGATAGCTTAGGCCACAGCTAAATGAATCAAGTTCACTCTAATCTGTTTGCCATGAACGCAAATAGCAGCGCTCCTTGTTGTTCTTTAGGTACTCTGCATCGTAAGCATGTACCAGTTTGCGAAGACCATGTGTGCCAGTATGAAAAGACCTGCAAATATTGTTCTGTTGATGAACTGATCATGTATGCACATGCCTCTTTGCCTGTGGCATGGTATCATGTTTTTTCGTGCCTGACTGTCCCCCTAATACTACTTACCCAGACACATGTGAGCTATTCCTCTATAGATGTATGGATTTCTTTCCGCACGACGAACCGGCTTTTACGTGTTCCTCCTTTGCAATATAGCGGCACCATATTAAAACGAAATAGCAAGGGTTATCATGTGCCTCCCACCCAACTAACACATGCAACTGACGCTCCAGCCGCCGCGGCGCCTAACACTAGCATCTGCATCCCTTCAACAACGCTTGTACTGACTTTCGCGTCTCCTGTCCTCAAGATCCAACTCTTTCCAGCCCCAAACCCAAACAGCACCACTAGACAAAGACACAGACTCCACTGCAAACCCCGGCCGACGGTGCTGGCAAAGAAGTATGGTACAAGAGGAATGATGCCACCGACCGTGTAACCAAGCGATATAGAGAGACCAGATATGATAGGAGATTGCACAGTTGGCTGTGAGGGGAACGAGGCACTGTCTCGGAAAGATTGAAGCCGTGATATAGTGAGTTGAAGATCTGAAGCCTCCTGTTGCATGGCGTGAAATATTGTCGTCACTGTAGAACTCGGGAGATCCAAGGGTTCTAGGTGTTGTCTCACCAGCTCCTCGGCCTGCATCTGCAACTTCTCGGTATGCTCAACCATAGAATCCCTCTCGCTATTTCCATCATAGCTAAGCATGCCTCGCACTTGTTCAACATCTGTTGCACCCGATTGGCAAGGAGTGCATTCATCGCGTGCTGCTAGATAACCTCCAATTCCCATGCTGATGCTCCCCGCACATAGTTCAGCCAGTCCGCCTGTTATCACGGTGTCGGTTTCGCCGAGGGAGCTGAGTCCTGCCGTGAGGGCGAATGGGACGGTCAAGCCGTCTGAAAACCCGAGTGTGAAGTCAGAGAGGAAGCGCTTGAAAGCGGGACTTTGAGATGACTTCATGTTGGATGTTATGTGGATGAAGAAGGCTGATGAGGTGCAGGGCGAGTATCTACACAATTGGCATGTCCAGGGACGACATGCAAATAGAATTGGGAATATTCTCGCACACGTGCCACAGCCATTGCCTATAAACCTCCATTACACGGCTCTATCTCTCGGTGACAAAGTAGGATAGCATTCGGCAATATCCTGCCGATGCAACGTCAACGTCTCCGCAAGCGTGATATATACAGATCCTCAGAGAGCACATGGGTCAAAGTCGCATTTTTATAGGTTTACGTCGACCCGCTCCTAGCAAATGCTGACCAACTCGCGCTACTTGATTTGCGTGTGCCTTGCTTAAATGTGAGTGTTTCGGTCCAAGGATCCTTGAACCATGGGAGCGCTAAGATCTTTTGGCCCGCCGCTTGGCGATCTCTTATCCTTTCTTGGCAAATAGTCCCCCAAGTCACAAAGCACATCACGCGAGAATTCAGGATGTGGTAGATAATTGGTTGTTTAATACTATGTATCTGTCAACTCCGAATATACAATATCTACACCATCATCTAATCTACTTGGACTTGGTAGGCTTGTAGCCCTTGGGAGGGTTCAGCCCATCATTCACCTCAATAGTATCCTTATAGTAGGTAGGGTTATGACTCTTGTGCCATTCCTTTCGAATGGGCTCAAAGATCTTGCGTCCAGAAAAGCTGTGTTCGAGGTTCAAATTGGGCGCGGCATACTCCTTGTTTCCACCAGCAGTGTTGAAAGGACCAGCATAAGATGCGTTCCAGAAATAGCTGTCGATCTTGTGAGACTTCCACTTACGCAGCTTATCACCTGTTTTACCAGCAACAAGCTTGAATACATTGGCGCCAACGTCCCATCGACCAAGCGTGTCAAGACCCCAATTGGCCTGAACCGTTGAGATCTCTGAATAGTGGTTGTAGAAGTTGTCGTCGGTGGTACCAACGAGGTGTTTAGGGACTGCATCACCGAGCAAGATGCCGAGGATGTGGTTTTGTCGAGCATACGTCTCGTTCTCATCCCAGGTGATGAGAACAAGAGTGTTGTCCATGAAGTGCTTGTCGTTAAGAAGAGGCTCAAGGAACTTGCGCGCCCATTGCCCAGCCACAGTAACAGAGGTGTCGTGGCCATCAGAAGTCATATTTGGGGTGATGAACATCCACTGAGGTAGCTTGTTCTCCTTGAGATCCTTGTGGAAGAGAGAACGCTCCGTGTCAATGAGCGACAGGTTCTTGATTTGTGACAGGCGTTGCTCAGAGCTGGCGATGCTGTCGTGCAGAACGGCAGGGTTGTGCTTGCGAACGTAGTCATTTGCTCCGTTCTTGTGGTTTACCCAGGAAAAGCCCTCGAAGCCGGAGTAGGGCATATCTTCCTGGTACAGACCCCAGGAGATGCCACGGGACTCAAGCAGGTCGATAACAGTAGAGACATTACGAGGGTTGCGGTTGAAGTCATCGTTCTGCATGCCAAAGTAGTCGCCTGCAATAGAGGCCATGTAGTTGGGCTCAGAGGGGTGGGTGACGCCAAAGTAGTTGGAGAGTGTGATGCCCTTGGATCTGAACCAGGCGAAGTTGGCTGCATTATGTGAGCCTTTGTTGTTGATCAAGCGACTAGGGTAAACGTACGATCGCCAAATGCCTTTTCATAGTTCTCATTCTCAAAGTAAACGATAGCAATACGGTCAAAAGCCTTGCCCTTGACTCGAGAAGTAGGACTGCTGGTCTTGGCGGTAGCAGCAGCAGCAGCCACTTGAGCAGTTCCAGTTGCGTTGTACTTGGTCTCCCAGCCTCCCCCGTCCTCCTTGGGAGGAGCATAGGGTGAGTGGCCAAGAGCCAGTCCAGCGACGGCTAGAACAGTAGCAGCTTGAAACAGCATGACGGCTGAGGATGGAGGCTGAATTGGAGAGGTGCGGTGTCACTCTGAGCAGCCGCGGATCGACGCACTCGACTAAGGTTTATAGATGGCTATGATATACTTTTACCGTAATATCCTCAAAACGTACCATGGCTCTAGTCAACGAACAACCCTGTCGTGCACATACGCATGCACCGGAAGTCGTGCCGAGAATGAAATGCTCCAACGCCAATGGACGACATTGGACGAGCACGTGTGGTTGCAGCCGGCATTAATGGTATTAAAACGTGTCCTGCTCGCGTGCCGAGTCATCCGGTGCCCCCTAGGCATATTACGGTAACTTACATTAGACTGTCAATTCAGCTAGCGGCCTTTTGTCTTTGATGGCTTGAACTTCATTTCGTGATTCTTGGACTTCATTTTGACCTTGATTTCGGATAATGGCTCAAACCTCCAAATCACCGTGGATCAACCAAGATGATTGCGAGCCGCCAAATCAGTGGTTTCTTTCTGACAACGACACTTGGGAGCCAAAGGACACGGCGGTCCCCAAGAGCACAGAGACCCCCTTAGAGAAATTCTCCAGGCTCTTCTTCGCCATCATTTGCGTTATATCAATCTTTGTCTTGGCTGTATTCACTCTCCATCACCAGTGTTCATTCCTCGTCCACAACAGCCCTCCAAAAAAGCCTCATCCGACGAAGCCAGCTATAACACCAAACATCATCAAGCACTATGAAGACATACCTGCAACGCCGCAACTTCGCAATACAGACGAGTATATACTCTCGCCATCATGGAAGCTCGATGTGCCGCCAACGACAAGAGAGTATTTCTGGACTATTGGCTCGGCGACACTGAATCCAGATGGAGTCTACAGGCCCATGCTGCTTATCAACAACCAGTACCCAGGACCGCTGGTCGAGTGCAATGAAGGCGATACAATCGTTGTCCATGTCAATAACCAGGCTTCCAATGCCACGGCAATTCACTTCCACGGCATGTTCCAGAACGGGACAAACGCCATGGATGGTACAGTTGGTGTCACTCAATGTCCTATCGCTCCCAACTCGACCTTTACATACAAATTCCATGTCAAAAGCCAGCATGGAACTTATTGGTACCACGCACACCACAGCGCCCAGGCATCTGATGGACTTCTGGGTCCCATGATAGTTCACTCGCAGAAAGAAAAAGACCTCCAAGAGATTGACTACTCATCCGACAGAATTGTCATGGTGCAGGATCACTACCACAATCTGACTTCGGAACTTTTGATGGAATATCTTGCTCCAGATCAAGAGAACAATGAGCCTGTTCCAGACAATGGACTTATCAATGGCCGTGGGCTTCGTGATTGCGCAGACTTTAAGGGCTGGTCATGCAATACAACTGGCTTTTCAATACCGACTATTGATTTGGAAGCTGGCCAACGTCACAGACTGCGCATAATCAACGTTGGTGCATTCGCCGAGTTTCAGATCCAATTCGACCAACATCCATTCTTTGTCACCGAAGTTGATGGCACAGATGTTCATCCAGAGCCAATTCTTCGTCTTAATGTTCTTCCTGCACAGCGATACAGCGTTGTGCTAGAGACAAATGTCACCTCAAACTCGGCATTTTGGATGAGAGCTCGAATGGTGACACACTGCTTCAAGAAGGAAAACGAACGCCTTCTGGCTGAAACGAAAGCAATCATCCGATATACACATAAAGACGCGAAGAAGTCCTCTGAAGACCCAACGAGTAAAGAATGGCCGGATGCAATCGAAGTTATCTGTCGAGATCTGAACACCAGCGCCCTTCGGCCTGTTGAAGCAATATCACCACCTCCAGCAGACCAAGTGATTGTCCTTCGCGCAAACTTTGAAATAGGCGACTGGCGCTTGGCACGAGGCTTCTTTAATGATTCAACGTGGCACGCGAATGCTACTCATCCATCACTGTATCGTTTCATCCACAAAGGAGTCCAAAGCACATCTTCAAAGAACCCAATCACGATCAACCAGCAGGTGTTTGACCGACAGAAAGAGTTTGTTCTAGAGACAACAGGGCTCAGGACGATAGATATCTCCATCAATAACTTTGATGATGGCGCCCACCCCTTCCATCTTCACGGCTACAAGTTCTTTGTTCTATTACAAGGCAAAGACGGCTACCCACCAAGCCCTGCTGAGCTACCAGGATACCTCAAGAAACATGGGCTATTGGAAAACCCGCTTCGACGAGATACAGTCACGGTGGAGGGATATGCATGGGCTGTTATCCGCGTGGTACTTGACAACCCAGGCATGTGGGCTTTTCACTGCCATAATACGTGGCATGCCGAGTCTGGTATGCTGATGCAGATGCTAGTGCAATCGGATGTTGTGAAGGGATGGAAGATCGATGCTGATTACCGAGAGATGTGTAAGAAAGATGGTGTAACAGCGGGAATGCGACCTGATGATAGTATCTGGTTTGGACAGTTTAAGCCCTAGGTCGGGATAGCCGACTTATTGTGATATTTTTGTACATTATGGGATTGTGAGTTTTCGAATAGAATGGGCTGTGAGGCATTATGAGGGCGGTCAACATTTTGGCGGCTCGGTGTCTCTCATGGTGTCTTCTCGATTGTTTGTTCATGGCAAGCACTGGCCCATCTTCTTTGCTCGACGAGACTCCAATGGCCTCTCTCGTATTGTACAGTTACAAACTGACTGGCATGGTAGCCACGACTAGTAAGACTCGATAAAATAACTGCTTCAGACCGCGGCTCTGGAGTATTCTGAGTGTACTAGGTGTATGCGGTCTGTCGTAGGGGCTGCGTCGTCTTCGAAAGTTCGTTGAGGGAGTAAATAGTGAGCCCTAGCATGCGGTGATTGACAGGATTGATGGTATATGCAAATACATCGGAACCACAGCTTTCCCTCATGAGAACATGGGTAGAAGGGGGAGGTAAAAGAATAAATTGTTACAGGAGCATACGACGGGTTCATCCTGACCCCCTTCTCAACGAGACTGACTCTGTAGTCATCCGATCTACGCGATATCCTTCCTCTCAAAGGCAAGGTTTCTAGGATAACAACTAACAAATTTTAAGCCACATAGCATCACGATCGACGATGATGTCTATTGGAAACACCTAGAAGATAGTGTTTCTCTGTTCTCTGCACCCAACACTGCTGCTATGATACGTAGCCGGGTAGAGCTTGAAGTCTGTCGTAGTAGTCACATCACGATAGTTGGAAGAGACGGTGATTCTGGTGGCTTCGTAATGAACCGGAAAACTAGCCAGCTTTTGCCCCAATCGACTCATACAATAGGGCCCCCATATTGCAGCCAGTTGGCGCATTCCTCGCTTGCTACAAGCTGAACGTCAAACGAGCAGACAGCTGTGCTCAGATTGCAGATTATCGTCTGCAATGGGGGACGCAGACCCAACCGATTATGTACTCTTTTGGCGAGCAACAGATGTTGCGTTATGACTACCTGTATGCCAAGGTTGACTTGGCCAGGGGCATCACAACTCTGTGGCCTCTGTACCAGCTCCCTCATCGTCTTCGGGACATTTCGCGGTTCTTATCATTGTCTTGTTGGGCAGTGTAGATGTTGGGGAATTCCAAGCAGTAAGTCATTCGAATGCTGGCTATAGAATAGTCTTCTATTAACAACTCTATTTCTTTTCTCATTTTACTCTCGATACCTAGAGATAGCTGTAGTGATAATTCTTGTTTGGTTCGAAGGAGTGGAACCCTTTTTGTACTAAGATTTAACCATCATTGTTCGCTTAACTCAAGCTTCACCCTGCTCCGGCTAGTCTCGTTGACTATCAATTCTTCTGAGACGGTTGTCTTTCTCAAGCTAGAAGGAAGGAGTACTAGTTGTTCCGGTCCGAATACTGTTGATTGTTTTACTCATCAGGGGAGGAATGCCGCGATTGGTTGGTAAAGACTCCTTTCTAGACGATGTCCGATGTCCAGTCTGGGGCATTTCCGCTGCGCTGGCCTGGCTCCCACTCTTGTCACCTGGAGCTCCAGACTCTCCAAGGCCGCCATCCCATCCAGATATCTGAGCCTTGTTGTAGAGGGCGTTCGGGTATATCTCTTTCATCTTCCCTCGCCACCAACCTATGGTCCCGGTTAGGGCCTTCGGATCAACCACCCAGCTCTGAGGGTATCGCTCTTCGAAGGACTGGGCATCTTCAAGGGGACAGTAAGCCATTAAGACCCAATCTTCCTCTACAAAGCCTCTCATTCTGTTGATAGTGCAGTGATCTTCGAAAAAGTGCCGAAGTTGACGACCTCGCATAAACGGACATGGCACGTTAGAAGGCATGGCTGGTAGTTGAAGGGTAGAAGAGTTTAGTTATAGGTTGTTAGCTTGCTAAAAAGAGGAGTTTGGCGTGACGTTTGGAAGACGGCGAAGCGATAGGAAAGAGTTATAGCAAAACAGATCGCAGGAATAACGTGAGGTGACAGTGATAGATATAGCCTCTTGATAATTCACGCATTGCATATACTGTAGCCGTCTGGTGATTAGAATCTTGTTCAGCGCACAAAGTCATTTGTCTTATCCCAGACAAAGAAGGCCAGACAGACATATTTTGCACCAACTCAAGGGCTTACATCTTCAGCAGAACAAGGCCATGGTGACTGCCATATCTGTCCTACCTGAACACAAAGCCCTTGTACCTTGATCAAAAGGAAACCAGCTGTTGAAACTAATATGAGCAATACGTCAGAGAGAAACTGGGAGAACAGGCACTCACCGAGTAACAATCAGTATAGATTGATACACCAACGCTTCATCGCTCACCTCCAAAGCCATCATTCCCTGAAGCAACAGGCCGAGAGAAAAGGCTGCCGGCATCGGGAATATCATAATTGCCCCTCATAGGCGCTTTCAGTTCGCCAGTGGACGCCTCCAATTCTCTCGCGGTTCCTCGGTTGAATTTTAAGGCCTTGTCTTTTCTAGCCATGGCCACCACCTCTTCAGCATGACTGATTTTCTAGGTTGATAGGCGTAGGTGCCTGACTCGCAAGGTGATTTGCCCTACATAAAGTAGGAACATAAGGTTCGTGGGGTAAGTCAAAGTTTGTTATGACTGAGTCCTTTCTACTCAGTCTTGCATTACGTCGTGGCGCCAGATTGCAACCTTCAAGAGATCCTACTTCGCATATGAGTCCCACAATGTATGGATAGTAGGACTGTCGCTGGGGTCTATATGGCGACACCAAAGCTCTGTTTCAACCCGTGCTCCACCATTTACTTGCTTGCATGGTTCGGGGAATTCTTCACATAGGACTGGAAGTCTAAACTAGCAATTTGACTTGAACAGTATCGCTGCCTTGCATATAAGCAAGCCACGGCCCGTCCGGGGTGTTTCGGTCGCCTGATGGAATGTTATCAGCTAAAGTTAAACAGTGACAAGTTTATCAAGATGCTCTAACGTGCTCGTGCTTCCTGGTGTGGCCGTGCCTAGATTCAAATTATGTCTTCATCTTCAGCCGTACTGTCGTGTAATCTACTAAATCCCACGTACAGATAGAAATCATTTTCTTACCTCATGGCCATTTCTCCTGCCAGACACAGTCATGGCTGTCATCCTTTAACCATCCGGGCTTTAATATCAGGTCGGTTCCATGGTTTTTGTTGCCAGGCATTAGGCCACTGCGGCTTGTGAAGTTAAAATAAACCTTGCAATGCAAGTCCAGCAAATCATCCAAGTTCTACGTAACAAGACATTGAGCATGTTGTGAGGCTGTTACATACATACTGCATGTTTTCTTCTAGCATCATCTAGAGCTATCAAGGATATGAGAGCTCTGCTGTCGCCTAGAAAAGTATAATGAAAAGGAGGATAAATAGAACATCTCCCTCCTGTTTCTTGTCTTCTCAACTCTTCCTTCTTTTCATCTGCTTTCTGTCGTCACGTCTTTTCTATTACTTGAGTCTACTTCTTTTGACCATTGTCTCTACTCTACTAGCTACGTTTTATTAGCAGACTGCTTCTTTTCGACCTTTATTGTCGCAAATCTTTATTTCTTGAGATTGCTTTTAGCATCAACCTCAACGCAATCTTTCATCTGTCTTCCATTTCATCGCTGTTTGGACAATTGCTTTGAGCATACTCTCTTCATCACTCAGCATAAAAACTCCACGACATAATCTACCTACTGCCGTCACCAGCTGGTGGACAGATTCTTCTTTTTGTCGCATACTCTTGCATTCAGTATATCGACTGCCTCTTTTTTTCTTCTGGGCTTGCAAGTTGGATTACTTTTCTTTTACCGGACGACCACCGTCTATTTTCTCTCTGCCACAGCAGGTACAAGACATAGCCTACTCGCTACCTTCAGCTGGTCGGTCTATCAGTAGCAAGTATATGCTTGCCTCACAGAGGTCAGCTTCAAATACTTGATACGAATCTTTTGGTACAGCCTTGAGCATATTGTCACCTTCCTGGCTTCTTTTACATTTTTCTCTCGACACAGCGACTTCAGAATTTCTCTCGGACTGTTCGAAAAGGTCGCCAGAACTGGGACTTTAGCATATTGCTTCCGCCTATACTACTTCTACTTCTGGCTCTATTACGAACTGAGCACTTCCGACATTTCACATTATTCTTTCTTTCCACCTATCACCACGGACATCTCTATTTCTGCCAACTTCCTCCACTTCTTATACTTACGACAAGACGCTCCGCCTTGTGTCTTTTTAATCTTCTCGCTTGTGCAAAGAAGCGTCGCCTTGCATAAACTGCAAGAATTATAAATCTTCCGCCAAAGCTAGCCAAAATGGCCGCACTCACCTTTGCTGCACTAAGCCAGCTAAACAGCCAAATGGGAGACATGGCTGTCACTCCCCCCATGTCCGAAGATGACAGGGACGAGTGCTCCTCGGAGTGCTCTTACTACTCTCTCGCCGACCTCGAGAAGGACAAGTGGTACAGACGCATTCCGGCGTCACAGGTAAGAGAACAGGCCAAACAAGTGCCTGATGTTCAGGCAGCACCTGGGATAATTTACCCGCGACAATTCCACAACAGAGAGCGGTTACAACTCCAAGCGGCTGGACCCTGGAAAGAATACCCTTTCTGCTTGAACAAGCGGTATATGTCCGGGTCTCCTGGCCCGGTGCGTATCATAGTCAACTCATCCGCACCGGATGACTACGATGTGGTTTATCATCCGGCCAGGACAGATAAACAGGCAGTACTTGCCAGGTACCGCCCCAAAGGGTATCAAAAAGGGGTTATGGCCAAACACTCACCGACTATCTCTCCCATGGACATTGTGTCCCTGCAGTATAATAACGGTGGGCTATACCAGCCATGTTTTCCTCCAGTTCCTCAATACTGGACACCATACTACGCAACAACTCCGGAAATTATTCCGATGTTGCCATATGCAGGGGCGTTCAACCCTGGGGTATGGAACATCAGTCAGTGTTACTGTTGATACAAGCGTCGATATTTTTAATATTAAACAATGCCAGTTTCGGCATTGATGCTAAGAGCAATAATCATATGGGCTTTAATGTCGTTCGTGCCGTGGTAATGGTGAATGCAACATCTGACAAAGTACGTGTGTTGCTGAGAATAAAGATATCAGGTGGTGCCTCGTCTGCTCAGCCTATCTAGATGACTCAGCTCTTTCCTCATGAGTATCCACTTAGTAGTGCCGGGATGAAACATACCTAAGCCATTTATAAATATATGTCAGTCCGGGTGGCCGCCAGACTGGACGATAAGCTGGGCATCATTGAGGCCCAACTCTTCCGCGTGTGTCATTTGACTAAAGTTCAGAAGCCGGGCTTATGTCCACAACTTGCCGGTTTTTGTTGTTATGAGCAGGCAGACTTCATCGTAACATGCTTAGCAACCGCAGCCAAGTCTCTGACTAGATCTAGGAAAAGGGGGGGTTGCAACCTGCATGGATGCCAGGTAATGATAGTGGCAAGGACCACCATTATTTTACTTCCGTCCTTTCGAACAAGATGCGGTCAGCTTTCAACGTAATCAAAAAGCCAGAATAGATGTGGAAACCGGGATCGGTTGATAGCGGCGGGCTGAGTGGTATCTTGTCAAGTCTTGTTTACCCAGGGAACCTCTTTCCTTTGTTGATCTCGTATCGTGGCCCGCGAATGCAGATCTACGTGGTCGTCGTAGTCTGGAGAGATAAGCCTGAGCTACCGTTGATTGGTCGATTGACATAGTTTGCCTTTGCTGTAAGTCAGGTCAACCCCGCAAAGGTAACACATGACCCGTCAAGCAACTGGTGAGTTGGGACAAAACGAAGGATATCAGGACTCTCGGTGTCATGGACAGATCATCCGGCTGATATGTATATGCACGGTCTGCAAAATGGTTTCCTTTTGAGGCATGGGCGTCACCCGAAATCAGACAGCGTTCACCACGGTTTATAAACCCGAGAGGCTCTAACATCGGCTTCTGAACCTAAAAGAGGCTTGCCTTTATCGGCTTCTGAACCCGAGGAGGGTGGCTAGAAGCCGAGACATGCGGGGGACTGGCTGGGGTGACCAATCCTCTTTCAGGGGTACTCACTCAAATTTCCTAATGCGGCTCGGAAAGTCTGGGGAAGACTAACGCTGTCATTATCCGAGAGGCTTCTGTCCAAGTAGTCTAGTCCTACCAATGAATGGCTTACGATTAGTAGGACACATATTGCAAGCGATCGACTGTCACGCGGCAAGCTCAACCACCACACTATCAAAGAAAGACATTGCCACCCAACCTTGTCATGATAACTACCCGAATACGTGGCCAGGCAGGCGTCAGCTGTTCGGCAATTCTATGCTGTTGCTTGAGTGGCTGAAAGTGTCAAGTCAACCACATCTATTTATAAGAGTCCTGCCACTCCAATATCATCGAGTCGAGTCAAGTCAAGCAACCCATCTATGTCTATTTTCAAAACAAGTCCACTTCAGAAACCATGTCAAAAACTTTGAACGGCCTCAAGGTGCATGTAGAAAGCGACAACTTCACAGAAACCAGTCATCGGCGTCCTGTTCGGGCTCTTCCCTCAACATGGTATACCTCACCTGAGATGTACGAGCTGGAAAAGCGGGCAATCTTCTCCAAGAAGTGGCTCCTCGTCACGCACCAAAACAGGCTGACAGGCCCTGGCGACTGGCTCAAGTTCAACACAGCTGGCTATGAGTTCGTTGTTAGCCGAGACCGCAAAGGAATCCTGAATGCGTTCCACAATGTCTGTCGGCACCGTGCATTCCCAGTCGTCCAAGGACAGCAAGGAACCGCATCTATCTTTTCATGCAAGTACCACGGATGGTCGTATGGTCTCAGCGGAAATCTGGCCAAAGCTCCCAACTATGACCAACTGGAGGGCTTCGACAAGAGCCAGAATGGGCTCTTCAAGATTCATCTCAAAACCGACGCGTATGGCTTTGTCTGGGTCAACTTGGACAGCAGCCCTGAGCCTGAGCCCTGGACTCGTTACTTTGATGGTATCGATCAGCAAGAACGACTCCAGAAGGTCCGATTCGAGGACTATGTTCTCGAAAAGGAATACTCCATGGAGGGCGAGTACAATTGGAAGATCCTGGCCGACAACTTCAACGAGTGCTATCACTGCCCTACGACACACCCTGACCTACCCACCTTGGCAGACCTAGGAAAGACCAAGTGTGATACCGACAAGGGCTGGATCAAGCATTCGAGTGTTTTGACAGAGGCTCAAAAGAAGGACGGACTGGGCTTCGGCAGCACTTACTTCTATCCCAATGCTTCTGTGGTCATTCTGTAAGTGCCTCATATTTCTTGAAACGTCCTCTTGTTTGGAATAGCATAACTAACCCGCATAGCCCCCACTTCATGATGATCCAGAGGTTCATGCCAACCG
Organism: Fusarium sp. NRRL 66739; assembly: GCA_021655895.1. Lineage (NCBI taxonomy): Eukaryota > Fungi > Ascomycota > Sordariomycetes > Hypocreales > Nectriaceae > Fusarium > Fusarium sp. NRRL 66739. Next base: position 29,910 of record JAJJWO010000099.1, read on the forward strand.
GGCCAACATCTTCATCTATGCACTATCAGATCTTCCGCAACAAGACCTCATCAGACGAAGACTACCATTTGATCGCCGATATGTATCACCGCATCGTATCAGAGGACAAGGACCTATGCGAAGGGGCACAAAGGAACCTCAGTGCAGGAATATTTGTAAGTGGCGAGCTTCACCCAAGACTAGAACACGGTCCTCTATCCTTCCAAGAGGGACACCGAGAAGCTATCTGGGAGCATGTCAAGCTTGAAAAGGAGGCTGGGCAGCAGATTTGGCCTGCACGACAGAGACTCCCTTCTACAGCCACCGAGAATAAGCAGGATGAAGATTTGTGTGCTGGCCTGACCTGTGGAAATCAAGAGGTCCTAGCCTGGTAGTAGCAAGTAAAGTGGTCGACGTATTCTAGTTTAATATAAGCGTTTCGAACTCACACCCGCATCCACCAACCATCAGTCCTAATACCTACTTCATCCAGTCTAAATAACCACAGACATGTCAAATATCGCAAGACGTACCCCGCCAAGCCAGACACAAACTACTCTACACTGTACTTTCCATACTCGACCTCTCTCCACTCACACATACTTCGCAATTCTGATTCACTACCGTACAGGACAGTCATGAAAACCCTATCAGAAATGAGATCAGGCTCTGAATGGACTGGGCTATTATGTCTTCCCCAACTTAACCGAACGACTTGTCCATGACCAACCTGAACTCGAGGAGTATCTTTGAATTTATTTGCAAGCCATTCGCGCAGTTCGACTTCTGCGTCCTCCATCTCTTCTTCCGAGGGCTTAGGGGCATCCTTATGCCACCACCAATAGTGTTGTGTTTTCGCTTCCCGCTGGGTAGTGAATACATGCTCATTCGGCTCGAGCATCAGCGTAGGTTGCCCAAGTAATGTGAGCGCGTACTTGCTCCGCACAACCTCTTCACGTCCTTGGTCGTACGGGTACATATTGCCATCTTGGTGCCACCTTGGGATTCTGAATGCGGCACTAGGCTTTGTGAGCCGGATGGTAAGCCAACATGCTGCTTTCTCTTCTGCATGGTCTATACAGTCATCTTGTGTGGTGCGCAGGAACGCCTTGATAGTGCGTTGCATTTCCTGCTCTACTCCATCACTGAGGCGAGCGAGGAATTCGGACGCCTCGGTAGCAAGTGAAGCATGAACAGGGCCGTAGTAGTTGAGTGTTGACTCTTCTTTCGTGGAAGTGATGCGGGGAATGTCGATGGGCACTTTGAGAATCGCCAATGGCAATTGATCAGACATGTTGGTATGTGAAATGAATGTTTGTACGATGTTGGTAGACTGTTGCTTTCTGCTTTAGGAGTCAGTAGATCTTTATATAGTTTTAGGCTGGCCTTCCCCGCCGCGCATGTACGCTGCTGCCTAGTATATGTAAGTCACCGGTGATGGTATTACGCTTATCCGTGCACTTGGACATGCCATTCACAGTCGACTCGGTCAATTGACATTCTAGGACTCGAACTGATAAACTAAAAAGAGTAGAGTATTATAAATGCCTAGTAGCCGATGTTGTTCTATCTAATGACCCTTGACAAGAGCCAAGACAAAACCGTTAAAGATGGGTGTAGGCAGCATAGGATGGCAGGCCACGTTGGGCATCAAGGCCGCCTTTACCCTGTCATCCTTTCCAATATGCGTCAAGATGGAATCAGCTCCTTGCTTCACCTCGCCATTCTTGAACATTGAAGACACAACATCGTCGAAGAAGACACATCCCCCAGGTCTAGTCAGCTTGACAGCCCAGTCGAAATGCTCAACATGGTCCTCGAACTCTGCATCGATAAACACCATGTCAAACTGACGTCCCTCCTCAGCCAGCTTAGGTAGCACATCGAGTGCCGCTCCAAGCAAAACCTCTACGTCAAGACCCTTGACGTTCTCGAGTGCAACGTCGCGATGTCGCGGGTCGATCTCAATGCTAGTGACTTTGGCGCCTCCTTGAGCAAAACAAATGGCTGAATAGCCGCCGAGAGTGCCAATCTCGAGTACTGACTTGGCGCCGGTGAGTTGCGTGAGGAGCGATAGATGCTGGCCAGCCATGGGGGTGACACTGATGGGTGGAAGACCGTGGGCTGCGGAGCTGGCGAGGGCTTGATCCAGCTTGGGGTTTGGTGCCAGGAGAGCAGTATTGGCGAGACTATCTAAAGTCGGGGCTTGACGGAAGTTGTCGAAATCGACGGCAGCCGCTAAAGACTTGAAATCAATGTCGGACATGGTGGAGAGTGCGAGTTGAGTTGATGATAGGTCGTCTTGGTGTGTGCTATGAGTAAAAGTGTTGCAAGTTTGGTGCAGTATTTGAGATTCTACGGATACTTGCATGGATATTGTATTTATAGGAAACGGCACGGTTTGTCTATGGCTGTGATCGAGGCTGCTGCGGACGGTCGGATCCATGGATCACGGTGTTCCGCGGATCCACGGACCGGACCGGACGGCGGGTCCGTCTTTAGTCCGAGAATCTACCGCTCAGCCCCCGGATCTCGACGGATCCGCCGTCCGAGAAGCTGTTGCGTTGCTTACTGTCTATCTCAACAAACCACGGGGGGTTGCAATGGCACCAGCCTTGCACAAGAATGCATGTCTCTCATGCCGCCAAAGAAAGCTCAAATGTGATCGGCAACAACCATGTGCAAACTGCGTTAGTCGCTCAGTCGAATGCACAGAGCAGCCATTGCCGTCTAGTCGCACATTGAAAAGACCCTTACCTCAAGACTCAGACTCGTCAACGTTATCGACTATACTCTCGAGGTTAGACCAGATCGAACGCTATCTCGCTCCAGCCCAGGATAGCAGAGAAGTTCCTGTGAAAACTCCAATTGGTGACCAGCTTAACACGATTCGATATAAAGTCCCTCGCCTCATCACTCAGACACAAGAACCGCCAGTCGATAAACCAGATCAGATGCAAGCGACCAAGTACGCTGTCAATGACAACCTTTTTGTACGATTCTTTATCTCAAATTACGCAATTCCTTTTGTATCCTAACTATCGCCAGCGTCATGCACTCACGCACGACCTGAGTATATCAATCTCAGCAGACTACAAGTCACACACCACAACCCAGCCTCGCAACATACAGCTACCTCCCAAGTGGGAAACTCTGCGCTTGTTTGATGTCTATTTTCGCTTTTTGGGCCAGTTCCAGCACATAATTTACCAGCCTCACGCACATACCCTTGTAGACGAAGCCTACACCCAGGTCGTCAATGTTTCTGCAACCACAGCTCCTCGAGGCCTCGCTCTGATACTAAGCGTCATCGCTATGGCCACAATTCTTGAGCCTATAGATGGAAGCTTAGCCACAGCCATTCCAATACTCAAAGACCGACTGAGGCTATTTGCCACCTACATCCGATCGGCAATGGACTGTCTAGAGCAACACCGTCGAAGGATAGAACACACGCTTGAAAACGTACAAGCTTTGATTCTCGTAGGCTTCGGTATCTACCACATTGAGGCCTTTTCCGCGAGATACCATGTATTGCTTGCTGAAGCTATTGCTGTTTCTCACAGTCTTAGTCTTCATGCTCTTGACCTGCCATCCTCCGGGCGAGGCCACCAAAAGGTCGATACGGATCCAGTGACACAGGAAATGAAGAGGAGGGTTTGGTGGTACCTTACAGCAACTGACTGGGCTTCTTCAAAGGCAGAAGGTATGGATTTAAGATCCAAATGCTAGGCACGTCGCTGACTTGACCAGGAACATCTGGAGCTGTCTACCTTGTCCAACCAAAGCTCATCAATACCAACCTCCCGAAGCACATCAACGACGATGATCTGAGCAATCCCGAGATTAAGGAGCGACCACTTTCAGAACCGACCACCATGTCATATAATCTCCAACGCCTCAAGATCGCCGAGGTAGCCCGTTGTATGACTGATCTGATCCCACGTGTCCCTAGCGAAGCATCATGCGAGCTGATACTGTCACTCGATGCCAAAATTGAGTCTTTACTTTGCGAACTTCCAGATTTCTTCAAGTTAGGACTGGCACAATCTGAAGAGTCTAAACGAATAGATGAGGCCCATGCCTACATTCCAGTGCAGCGGCTGCTGATCAACTTGTTGATCAACATCTTCCGATGCGGTCTTCACTTTCCATATCTTTCGGGGCGCGTAAATAGGCCTCTACACGGGTTTTCACGTCAAGCTAGTCTAAAAGCCGCTCGAGTCGTGCTTTCGTCTCATAGAGACATGGGCATGACAGATACGCTGCACTCTGCTGATTTCATGAAGATCCAAGGCACAATATTCCACATGTTTGTCGGTGCACTTGTTCTCGCGGCTGACCTCTGCTGTAACCAGCTTCGCAGGCAAGAACGCGAGGCGCAGTCTTTGGAGCTGATGGCGGTTTTGAAACAACTCGACGGTATCAAGGACCACTCCCAGATGGCCGCGAGGTTGCTAGACGTTTTGACGGAGCTGCTGATAAGGCATGGCGTTTGGTCGCCGGATACGACTGTTGCAACATATGCGGAGGACGAAACAGCGTTGTTACTCGGGGATGACGAGCTGGGGATCGATCAGCTTGACGTGCCGTTTCCGTTTGAAGAGCTATGGGAGACGTTTGTTGAACGGCCTTCGGGTTTGGATATCCTTGATTTTTTGGAGGTATAGAACTTACTTGAGTGTCCTGCCATGTTCTCTTGCTGATTGGGTTGGATTCTGGTGTGCGTGGACGTGTTGCTCTCTTCCTTTTGAGAAGTTTCGCCGCTCAGGGAACGTCTTGTTCTTCTATCCGAATATGGTAGACCGCCCTCAGATTTTATAGCCTACATAGTCCTGACCCAAGGCTTTATTCTTCTATACAGTTGAGGACTCAACTTATCGCATAAACTGAGCTTTGTAGACATATATGTCGTTACTATTGTGCTAAAAGATCTAAGGTAGTTGGCTTTCATCAGTAGGCTCTGAGCCGTTATCCTGATTAGCCGCTCCTGACGTATATCGAAGGATTCTGGCTAATTCTGACATATAGACCAAAAGATAAGCTATGAAATCCTTCGGCATTTTGATCCGCTTCAACTGCCTGTGCTGGGTTGAGCACCAAACCAGATAAAGACGTTCCTTTACTGAGCGCCAATCACTGCCCCGAAACTCAGCTTATGTGAGAGCTAATAAATTCTCGGGAGATAATCCTATTGGCAGGGCTACAATACTAATCTACTTCGTGTATCACGAACAAGCGTCGTGTTTTACCCCGCTGGTATATAATTATGACAACCAAGGTGGAGAGGTGCATTTGTCCTTGACGACAAGTCCATTAAACAACTGTATTTTCTTCAGAAATGGCTCGTTATCTCGCTTTCAACTACCTCAATCTCTTTGGTGCAATGGTTCAGAAGCCGCCAACCGTAGACCTGGGGTATGCAGTTTATGAGGGCTCTCTTCAAGAGGTGAGCAGTGAACAAGACTCTATACAGAGTAATTGCTTATATGCGGACTTGATAGGGGCCACTTGGCCTATACAACTTTTCAAACATCAGATACGGTGCATCACCAACCGGTGATTTGCGCTTGTAAGTTCCAATACCTTCTTCAAAGACAATGCTGAGTCTACAGTGCAAAACCTGTTGCGCCTGAAGGACGTAACAGCACCATCGATAAAGGCGACATTGGCCGAATATGTCCTCAGGCTATGGCTTCTTGGGAAGTTTATACTTCCTTTACGGTGCCAGATTTCCTTAATGGCAAGACTTCCAGCCTTACACAGGATCAGAAGAGTGCGCTCAAGAACCCTGAGGACCTGGGTATTCCAGTAGATCCTAGGGAAACCGAAGATTTTCTGTTCCTCGACGTGGTCACTCCCGTGAAAACATTCGAAACGTCGTCGAAGAAATTGGCGCCTGTCATATTCTGGCTCTCGGGGGGTGGTTATACCACCGGCGATAAAGCCTGGTTTAATCCAGCTGGTCTCATTAATGCGAGCTTCGCCTCAAGTCCTGAAGGTCTCGTCTTTGTCTCAGCAAACTACAGAGTAAGGAATTTTTATGGAACTATCAGGCAGGTCACAGGCTAATAACGTGTAGCTCGGTGCACTCGGCTGGCTCGCTGGATCCAAACTCGTCTCTGGTATGTGAGCAGTATCTCATGGACATACGAGTGTGTCAAGCTAAAGAATAGCTACGGAATCGATGGTAGCTAACGCTGCTCTTTACGATCAGAGGTTGGCGCTCGAATGGATTCAAAAGAATATTCATCTATTTGGTGGTGATCCCACGCGTGTGACAATCATGGGCGAGTCAGCTGGAGGTTGGTTCAACCACATCATTCACTGGCGCAACTGACGTATTGGTTCAGGTGCCAGTATATATCACCATCTGACAGCGTGGGGTGGCAAGGATGAGTCAAGGCTTTTCCAGCGCGCTATTCCACAAAGCACCGGCTGGTAAGTGACGTACTTCGATGTACAAATGGATCAAACATGATTGGCCAACATGCTCTAGGGTTCATATTGCCAGCAACAGACTACAGAACGAAGTTATCGACAGGTTCCTTGCACTTGGCAACGTAACAGATCTTGAAGCAGCCAGGAAATTGTCATCATATCAGATCCAAAGGGCTAACAGACTTCTCATCTCCAACTCTGCTTGGGGAACAAGCACTGCAGGCCCTTTCGTTGACGCGGTCTACGTTCCTGAGAACCCTGACAAACTCTTTGCTGAGGGAAAACATCGACACGATGTAGAATTGTTGATTGGGTTCAGCGAGGATGAGGGGTTGGTCTTTACCTCACCCGAGGCAAATGACGATGCTGGATACCGAGCATTCCTTGAAACAGCCTACTCCAATGCTAGCCCCGAGACGCTTGATCACATCGAATCAAAGGTCTACCCGGCAGTTTTCGATGGCACATACGGGTACACAAACCAGACAGGGCGTGCGTCAATCACCAAAGCCGAGTCTGAGTTCACGTGCAAATATGCATTTTTACAAGCTGCATATGGCAACAAGGCTAGAAGTTACCGCTTCAACGTCTATCCAGGGCTTCATGGCAGTGATATTCCTTATACCTTTTTCAACGGCGATGCAGGGATCAATGTTTCTATTGCTGTGGGTTTCCAAGAGCTGCTCACGAGCTTTGCAGCTACTGGCGTGGCAACCTCTTCCGCCGCCCCTCATGGCATTCCAATCTATCAACCCGGAAGACAGCTTCTCAGTATTGATAATGACGGTTTTAGCGTTTCAAAGGATCACACTTCTATAGACCGGTGTAGATTCTGGCAGGGTGGATCTTATCTCTGAGTGTTTTCCAGGCGGTGTCTTGACGTGCCCCAGCTATCAAGTATATATACCTTTATACCCTATCCATTTTGATAGGCCCGCTTGCATTACATAAGTGCGACCTGGCGAGTAAAAGACCGCTACACCCAACTCAGTGAGTGTTCGGGCATTGCTCACTCCACCAACGACAACTGCAGACTCTCCAAGATGTCGCAAATAATCTCTCAAGAGCAACTCTCCAAAGGCTACAAGCTGGCATTTGGGCCTGTGTACAGAATCGACCCGGCCATAGTCGTCAAAACACACGCCCGCTATCTAGACTGGCACAGCGACGCAGTTTCTGACTTTAGCAAAGAATACAATTTATCTATAATTTAAGTATTATATCCTAATACTTATATAGTTACTAATATTAACTTTATTATAAGAAAGGCCAGCCTTTTTTATATATTAAATA
>JAJJWO010000100.1:0-75445 GCA_021655895.1 Fusarium sp. NRRL 66739
GCCCCGGCCCCAGCCCCGGTTCATGCGCCTGTCGCACCGCCTGCGGTACAGGCACAACATGCACAACATGCACGAAGGGCGTCTGATGATGGCGTTCCTCTCTGGCTTGATCGGATGATTGTTGTTCTGGTGGTCCTCTTGGTAGCCCTTGTGCTCAAGATCATCTTTGCTGTGTGAAGGTGATATATATATGCATGAGTTTTAGTCGTTTATTGGGCATGGCGTATAGCGTATGGAGTGAAATTAACAACAGGTTGTCTAGGTAGGGAGCGAAGTAGATATCCAATTGAATCGAGTATCCCAGCACCATGTCATGTTCAAAATCTTTCTAAGCGATCAATAGTAACTAACGCATCCAATGGATGGTACTACAACAGCAATCCCCGATAGAGAGATAATCTGGAGGCCTGAACTGCAGCACTGCCCTCCTCCCCAACAGAAACATCGCACTTGATCCAAGTTGAGCTCCTTTTTCCAAGCTGGCGTTCTCAATATGTGTTATCAACTTGCTGAGCTTTATTCTGGCTGTCGCTGTCCCTATTATACGCACCCCGTTGACCGGTGCGCTGCTTATGGGAAACCTGGTCACGCTATTCGCCAACGCTCGATATTGGTGGGATATCTCTGCTCTGTTCACAGCTCACAGCCTGAGCCTGTTGCATTTATCGCCGTCTGGTCCCAATTCTGCCGTGACATGACTTAGTTCTCACAATGCCTTGTGCGACACCATTTGGCTTGTGGAATAGTAGGGGTATATATACGCACTCTCAGCTTCATCAAGACTCGCAGTCGCTGACGCTAGGTGCTCTGTTCTGGTTTGAATAGCTTATCAATCAGTTCCGATACAGAAACCCGAAATTCGTCTGCTGAAACTACTCCCTGCCCCATCCCCGGCAGATGTTATCGAGGTGGTCTTATTCAAACATGACCAGAAGCTCTCTCCTGCTCTCGACTACGACGCCTTGTCCTACAGATGGAGCGATACCAATGACCGATGTTGCATTCTAGTCAATGGCCAAGACTTTTGGATAACCAGGTCGTTGCATTCCGCCTTGACACAATTTCGTAAAAAGGACAGCCAAGTAGTCCTGTGGGCAGATGGCATCTGCATAGACCAGGATAACATTCCGGAAAGAAACCACCAAGTCTCAAGCATGAAGGACATATACTCGGCTGCTTCCAATGTCCGAGTCTACGTTGGAGAAATAGCTTCTGACACTGAGTTGGCCATGCGGCTGATACGGCGCTGCAATTCCATCTCAGATTCAGAGCAGATTAAAAACCTCATCTTGATCGACAAAGAAGGCTCGCTGGCTTTGACTAGACTTCTGATGAAGCCATACTGGCAGCGCATGTGGATTTTCCAGGAAATCGTGCTAGGGAAAAGAGTCATGGTTCATTGCGGACCGTTGGAAGCTCCCTGGCGAGGACTTCGCAGACTTGTTAGAGCATCTGGCGATGGCAGACTCTGGCATCAGAGCCAAGTTCGGCAAGAATGGGTCTTTTCTCTTCGAAAAGCATTATTCAACATCTTTCAATTCTGCATCACCTCCGATCAAGCCCGCTACCCTGCCAACGTTCTTCAGCCAACAAGAGGGCTCCAGGCCACAGACCCTCGAGACAAGCTCTTTGCCCTTGTTGGAGTTTCCGACTTTGGGTCAACTCTTGCTGCAGACTATTCAAAGTCGGTACGCCATGTCTATGCAAGCTTTGCTAGCAAATACATGACACAGGAGAACAATCTCGCCCTTCTCCTAGCAGCCGGTCTTTGTCAGATGCAGAACGGACCAGATATTGGTTTGCCATCTTGGACACCAGATTTTCGAGGAGCCAAAGGCGTTGACATTCGTTCTTTGGCCGCCAGCTACTTGGACTCTTTCCAGGCCGCCGGTACTCGAGATGCTTCGTTCTCGTTCATGAATGACAGAACTCTGTGGTCAAAGTCCATCATTGTTGATGAGATTGAGAGAGCATTTCTCATAGACAAGAGCGAGACATGCCGAGCTTCTATACTCAAAAAGCTTGACGAGCATGTTTCAGGCAGCTCAAGACACAGCGTATACAAGCATTACTTTGAGACCGTCATTTTCTATGATCGATCTTTCGACATCACCAAGGACGATGATGACCAAATCCAGAATATGAAACTCGAACGACTGAAACGACTTGCGCTAGGCTTTGCATATGAATGGGCCACTCTATTGTCTTCTCGTCTCAACACACTCGAGCTTGGATCAGACGCCAAAGCATTCCTGACTTCCTTCAGCACTTTCAGGCTCCGTTCTCTTTGTGAGGAGTACGATACCTTGCTCAAGGACGGTCATGACACTCTGCAGTCGTATCAGCAAGAGTACTTAATTCGGAGCGCAGAGACCTTTGGAGAAGCGTGCGAGACTCAAATCTTTCTAACCAAGAGAGGATATGTTGGCAAGGGACCAGGCATACTCCAGCAAAGCGACGTTGTGGCGGTTCTCTACGGCTGCAAGCTTCCCCTCGTCCTTCGCAAGGCTGATGGTACATTTCGCTTGGTTGGGCCATGTTATCTGGGTGGTGCAATGAATGGTGAGATTATAGCGGAATTAGAGCGCAACTCTGGTCAGTTCTCAGAAGTTGACATTCTCCTGTCTTAGTGCGGGAGGGCATCGTCGGCCGTCTGGTGTAGACAGTGCCCCCTTTTTGGTGATGTTGACAGTCTTTGTTGAAATTGTCTACTTGCGTTTTGCAGTAATGGCTGCTCTAGACGCAGCGCTATGAGCCGTGTCCATGTGGAACTGAATACACACTGATGATGCTTCTGAGGAGCTTTTGCGAGATCTAGAGTCTCAGAAGGCTATTGAATATAGTCTGAGTAAGCTACGAGATCTATCACATACGACCATAGGTAGTGGAGAATACGGGATCCCGTCCGCTCTCCCATAGTCAAGCCACTAACCGGCGGATTAGTAGTTAGGTCGGTGACGACCAGCGAATCCCCGCTGTTGTATGTTTTTTGCTGTTTGTCTATACAGCAGACGCTGGCTTGGCTGGGAGGATCACCGTCAAGAGGCCAGACGTCTAGAGAACGATCAAGATTGAGCACATGATGGAAAGCAGCAAGGACATGTCCACTCATACCAAAACATCACCAGCAAATGTATACAACTCGAGTCTATTAGAACGCGGCAGGCCATGCCCTAATAACTAGCAATTATATTTCTCGTAGTTTTTCATCCTACCTCCTTGAGAACTAATCATCGTCTCGTCGTCCCCTATACTTCAGCTGTCGTCCAAACTGGTAGGGAGTCACCAACCACCACCATTCGCCCGCGAGCAGTCCCAGGCCGTCCTCCGACTCCTTGAGAACTCCCGTCTTCAGTCCCCACTGCTCAATCATCTCTGCCTCGAACGGCTCCAGGATGGGATGAAGCGCACTACAAATGCCCTCGTTGGTGAGAAAGCCTCGTGTAGCCAAGAGGAAGCAATAGGCACCCAGAATATCCATCCAGCGTTGTGCATCTCTACGTCCAAAGAAGTCAACCCACTGGGGTAGCACGCCGTCTTTGCCTGTGGCAGGCGGTCCTTCGTTGATGCTCTTGCGGATCACATCGATATCCTCGTCGTACTTGTATGTGGCTGTCGGAACCACTTCAATATCCCACACATAGTATGCTTTAGGGAGCTTGCGACTTTCGTAGTCGCCTGGTCTGAATCCCATTGGGATAACCGGTATGTCCTTTTGGACGAGTGAGATTCTCTCGGCACCATTCAGATTTGTCAAGGCCATCATCGTGCCTTGATCAAGCGTGAACGGAACCTTGTACGTCTCTCCGCGACGGAATAGAGCATCCAGCTTTGCTTTGAAGTTTGCTGCTTCTTGGTACTTAGTCCGTTGAGCAAGCTTTCCGACCATGTGGTTGAACCATTCATTAAGTCGATAGGGACGGGCCAGGGGAGACCTTTTGCTCTTGCAGATGATGCGTTGTTTCGTTAATGCGTCAAGCGATTCCTTCAGAATGAGGTTGATCTTGTCCTGGTTTCCTCCTGCGAGTGTCGAGAACTTGTGCTTGATCTGATCGGCCGAGTAACGGCTGTCGTCTGTGCAGCAGAGCGATCTCACCCAAGACCTTGCAATGACATCTTCAGTGATATCAATGTGCTCGGAAAGTCCACTAAGCATCTTGTCCACAGTCACGATTGGTGCATCAGCAGTGGCGCACTCGAAGCGGGAGTAGACAGACGACAGAGGGTTGTAGAATTTCTCGCGTGGGTCCTCCTCATCGCGAGTAACGTTTTGTGATGTGAAGTTCTCCTCAAGAAGATGTCTTGTCCAAGGAAGATCGACACCTTTGCGGCGAGGAAGTTCAACTGTCCAGTCAATCAGAGTCTCCCAGTCGTAATTCTCAAGGTCTCCAAAGTCGAATTCTTCGAGCTCCCCTTTCTCGTAGGCAACCAGGAATCTATCCTGGAAATCCTTGGTAAGTTTTCTGACGTAGGCGCCCTGCTCTCTGCGAGTATCAACCCAGAACCGACGAATATCCTTGAGGGCTAGATTGGGGAATAATCTTTTCAACAGCCCCCAGTCAATGAGCTTATCGGCGCCACCAAGAAGGACGCGCACAGCAATCAACGCAGCAAGAAGCCTCTCTGCTTCTTCACTTGCTTCGTCAATCGAGCTTTGGCCGTTCAGACCTTGAGATTGTACTGCCTCTTCAGGAATAGGCATGAGAGCCCGTGTAACAAGACGGACACGTTTGACTCTTGGCCGCTCCTGTCTATTGACAGATGACTGGAGTCGACTAACAGATGTTCGACGCCGGCCAACAGAGCCTCGAGCTCTCGGCTGTCTACCGCCGGAGCCTCTGACACGTCCGTTGCTGGGCTGGGGATCGAGCATCGGAAAGCTCGGCCATTCAGGGCTATCGTCTTCCTCATCAGACGGCGAGTCCACAAGGAGAGCACGGTCTGGGACATCTCCTGGGAAAGACGTTGGGGTGAGCTGCCATTCTGAAGGCCATGAAAGGGTTTGAACGTCTGGAACGTCCGATGTCTCTTCCTGAGCTTCACTCGAGAACGAGACGAAAATATTGTAGGGTCCTGCTGCTCCTGGCGGTGCATGGATGAAGGATTCTGACCACGCACGCTCCAAATCCATGCAGCAATACAGCCTCTCAATAAAGCACTGGTACTGATCGAGCTCATCTTGATGCTGAAGCCTCTGGCGATTCAAAGAGTGAGCCTTCCGGTCGATCATGCCTATCATTGACGACCAAGCGAACCAGTTCCTGTCAGGCATCCATCCCTTCAATGTGTAGCTAGCATCCTGCATCTCAAAATCTTGAAGGCTGAGGTACGGCCAGGCACTCCCATAGCCAGACACCAAAATCGCCTTGTCGAAAACAATATCTCCATCGAAATGGCTGGATACTGTTTGTTGCAAAGCAGTCCCATGATCACCGTTGGAATGGCTACCCAATCCCTCAGGGGCGTCCTCTTCCAAGAATGTGTTGGGGACAAGGAATTGAAGACCTTCAGGCGCACCATGGGAGGGCTCAAAGTGTTCGTACCACAGGGGTTCTCCCATATCGCCCTGCTTCCAAATGCTCTTTCTAGCTTTTGCGGAACGTCCTTCAACAGCTATCCTCCTGCGTTTTCTTCCTCGCTTTGAAGGCGGTGGGAAGTCATCTTCGTCGTCGTCAAACTCGTCTTGAGCCCGTTTCATAGCAGCTTGCGCCACATACACTGGGGCGTCTAGCATCTCAACTTCCTCGGGAAGATCTCGACGACCACGCTTCAAAAGTTCGATATCGGCCTGAGTGTCGAACGGAGCTGGAAGATATGGATCTGGATGGGCTTCTTGAATCTTTTGTGCCATCTCTGTGGCCTCTGGAGAAAATGGAGAGACTCCGGCCTGAACAACAATATGACATTTCTCAGTAACACCTTTGCTGCTGCGAAATGTGAGCCAATGCTCGGCCACAGTCTTATTTTTCACCATGTCTCGCAATGCAGCTTGGTATGAGCGGATTGAAGGGGCTGCAGTCGAAAATCTCTCTGCCCAATTGATTGTGATAGCCTTCCACAGCGGCTGGCCTCCAGGGAATGCCGAATGCTCTGTCAGAATACCTTGAACGATCTGAGAGATCCGGCCGTTTAATAGCGTCTTGGGAAGGGGGTTGTTGGCAGCAGTAGGTGTCTTTGCTTTTGAAGCAGAGTCATGCCCGTTCGATGTTCCATTGGTAACGCGCTGCGCCGACTCGGGCTGCTCTGGTTGGGGAGTGGCTAGTGGTTGTGATCCATTCCTTTCAGGTTTTGAAGGAGTCTTCGGGGAGCTTGCAAAGAGACTCAAGCGGTTCAAGGACCCAAGTACAGGACGTGGTTGGCTATTCTCGCTTTGCACAAGGGCACCATTCGTTCCGTGCGAAAGCGAAGACTGGTTTGGAGAGCCGAACGAAGCAACTGGAGGCCGTCGCATCTCTGGATCGACTTGGAATGTGTCTGACTTGAAACTGAGCGCTGGCCGCGAAGACCATGTTGGACGGGCTGCGACAGGAACACGTGGTTTGGATACTCGTTTCGGTTTCGGAGCGTCCTCATGCTCAGAAGCTTGCTCTTTTCCTCTCTCCTTTTCCGCTTCTGTTTCTGTTTCCTTTTCTTTTGCTTGGTCTTTGTCTCCGTTTTCCTCTTGCAAGGTTTTGTGGCCCTCGTCCTCTGGTTTATCGACAGCGGGCGCTGCACCAGGCGTTGGAATGCCTTGGTCTTCGACCTCGACTTCAGACGCAGCTCGCTTCTTCCCACGTCGGACTGGTGTTGCCGTAGACTCGTCAAATGAAGGATTGCACTTTGTCCTCGATTTTTCAAGGTGGTACTTTAATCCGATATCATTCTTCCACGATCCACCGCATTTCTCGCATACCCAGGGCTTGGGAGTGGTATCGCCTTCGCTGGTTTGCGCATTTCTTTTTTTCCTGGGCTCACTCGTTCTCGGTCGCCCACGTTTTCTCCCACTTGGAGGAATTATACTGTTGTTGTCATTCTCCAGCTCGTTGTCAACGTCTCCTTCTGCTTGAACCTCCTCGTCGTTGGCAGAAGTACTCATGGTTTCATTTTCGGCTTTCTTGGCTGAAGTCCTTGTCGATCTGGTTCGTTTAGGTCGTGCAGGAGTTTCCACACTTGGCTGGGGCTGAACCTGGTCCAAGAGTTCTTGAAGAGCAGCCGCGGATACTTTGAGTGTCACCACAAGCCTATCAACGCTCTGGAACTCAACAGCTGTGACGTCTGAATCCAGGCCTTCAGGTTCTTGCTGAGTAACTCCATCCTGCATCTGGGTATTCTCAGAAGGTACGTCTGGTTCTTGGGTATTCGTCTCTTGTACTTGTGGTATGGGACCCGTTTCTTCAGGAGCAGCGTTCTCTTGGATCACCTCGCTTTGTGGTGGTCTCTCTGGAACCTCACTGCGTCGCTTTCGCCCTGGCTTCGCCTTGGGGGCGGGTGCAGGCTTTTGCTTCTTTTCCTTGGGCTTCATAGGGCGGCCTTTTGGTTTCCGGCCCACCAAACCCATGTTGCAGAGGTCGTTCAACGTTGCTGGAGATTCGGAAGTGATTCCTGTAAAGGGAATAGGGGGGATGCCATAGGTATCAGCAATGGTTGGTGGTTGATCGGTGGTCTCTGTCAACGGCTGAAGAGGTGAGGAGAGAGCATTTGGTGCGAAATAACGGTATGATGCTATTTTTCCAGATCTCATGTGTTCGCTGCGAATTTGAAAGTGTGATAGATGAGGCGGTTGTAAGTCTGGGACGGATAAGGCAGTAGTCATTGAGGAGAGATGTCGACTGAAGGAAGGGCCCAATGTCAGAGCATAAACGTCTGGGTTTGTCAGTCCAACGTCGCCCAATCGCTGCGCCATTTCAGCGATGACAACAGGAATTGGCTTATCGAGAGACCATGGCGGTGCCTTGGATATTTCAGAGACATTGGAAGTCTGTCCGACAAGCTGCTTATTTCCATCAAGGCCATCCAAATCAGGATTTCTGGGAGCCTTGCCTTTTCTCTTTCCAGTCGAAAGGTATATCGCCCAATCTTCGGAGTTGAGGTCCCGGACATATTTGACACAGTCCTTGAATACCTTTTCTTCCAGTTTTGCTGCAACGTATTGTATAACGCCTCGAGCGTTGAGAAAACGGCAGACTTTGGCCAATACCTTCATCTGCCAGCGCATTCCCAATACCCCGAGTTTAGACTTCATGTCCTTCATGCGAATCACACCCCATTCTCTAGCGACGGCTACAATGGTAATAGCAAGGGCGGTGTAATCGACAGATTCGCCAGTCCATTTAGACTGCCAGGGAACAGGGTCGATGCTATCAAGCAGCACTTGACGAGTGAGAGACATGTCTGATCTGGACTCGTCTGTTCCCCCCTCATCGTCTCTTGGTAGTGGAGGAGCAAACCCTGCGAGCCAGATGGCCGATGTCTTGGTGCCGCGTACCAGGGTCGTCCGCTTTACGATATACCCCTTCTTGGACAGCGAATCAGTTCTGCTAGGAACTGAGCGTTTGTCCTGGTTTACACGTCGGCCTAGGGCGCCCTGAAGTATACCGTGTGTTGTTGTTGAAGCTATGCCCAAGAGCAACATCCACTCGGACTTGGGGACTCGTCGGTAGTCCACGTTGTGGCCACATATAGACTCCCACATGGTTTCCTCAGAGGCAAACACCCGAACATGATGAGAATTTGGGGAATCATAATCTGTGATGACTTCTGTTGACTCTGGCTCTTGTTCCTGTTGAGCAACATCTGCAGGAGGCGGAAGGGCTAAGACTTCGTCCAAGGTGAGATGGTTGTACTCGCGATCTGGGCCAATGGAAATGTCCTTTCTTGCGGCAAGCCAGCCCCAAATGGTAGAGCCAGTACGGTCCTGCACTGTTGTTGAGTCATTGTGTTGTTGTTGTAATGGTTGTTGAGTCTGAGTTTTTGAAGAGTTGTGAATAGCATCCAAGACACGGTTCACAGGACACCCTAGAACAAGTCAGCCAATCAGCCCTCGCTATGACCAGCAACAGCAAACGCTCTCAATGGATCAAAAAACTCACCCTGCTCGCCAGCGCACGCAATAATATGCACAAGGCCTGCGATCAAGCCTTCGAGCTCCGACGCCATTTGATTTGAGGTATCGTGATGCTCATTCTTGAGTGTAACCGACGCGTAAAAAAATTCTTGACTGAAATCGTCTGGGGCGAATTGAACAGACGAGCCCCAGCGGTAGTTATGCTAAATAAAGCAAATTGCTCTGGCTCCGTTGCTGCAGTCGAGAGCAGAATCAAGTGGGGGAGAGCGGGGTGGAGGAGAATGGGAGCCGCATGTGTGGGTCAACACGATGACATAAGCAGAGTGACGATGTTTTGCCGTGCTTGTGTTCCAAGCCAGAGTTCATAACAGCGCCAACATAAAAAGATGTTTCAAGGTCTCAAGTACGATATGGAGTCAAGCCAGGTCGTCCATCGAAACTGGCCAATAAATCGTGCCAGATCTTCATAGAACCAGCCAGGAACTCATCACCAAAGTCACAAGGCGGCTGGGTGAAGGGGAAAGAAGGAGAAGAAAGAGGAAAAAGCAACATTGTTCAAAACTCGAACAGAGTTGAAGCATCTTGCTTGAATGTGGCATGTGCCATGTTGTAAACCTAAATTCTGTGAATCTGTACTCGCTTAAGCTGGATATCTTCAAAGACCTGCCCGCAACAACTTGGCCTGTTCATGCTCCCTAATCTTCCTGTACGCTTCCAAAACATCCGCTCGAGCCTCCTGCAACTCCTCCCTTCGCTTCAGACTGCCCGCAGACTTGGGAATGTTACCGACATCGGCAGTAGCATCTCCAACCTTGAGCTGTCTTGACGTGTTCTTGTTTAGCTCGGGCGGTGCTTGCGCTTGGTCATGCACAGCGATCTTGGCCTCCGCCCTCTTCTTCTTCAGCTCCTCCCAGGGGTCGTCAACCTTTCCACCCTTCTTCCGTGCTCTCCTGCCTGATAATTCGTTGAGCTCTGCCCTGGCAATCGCTGCAGCTCCAGTAGGATCTTCGTCGAGCTCTCGCCCAATGGCTTCATCTGCCTCTTCCTCCTTTTGCTCCTTGATCTTTCGTTCTTCGTCTCGCCATTGGTCGTAGAGTTTGTGCATCTTGCGTTCTCTTCGGGTGCGATAAACCTTGAATCCTTGCTCGTCTTTGCCGTCCTTGATCGCCGTCTTCTTGGTGAGGCCTGCAACCGGCAGACTTGCGTCTACTCGCCGGGCAAAAGCTCTGAGGTCTTCTCCAGGACGAATTTTGAGCTCTTCTGCTTTTTGCTTTGCACTTTTTCCATCATCTCCGTCGTCGAGTCCAGACCTCACTTTCTTGCCCTGCGCGACAGCCATGAGTCTCCTGAAAGCTCGTGGGGCGTCGTTCTCGTTGCGTCCCTTCTTGCCCTTCTTGGCCTTTACCGGAGCATCTTTGTTTGCTGTCGCATTCTTCTTTCCGACTTGTAGGGGTCGTGCTTTTTGGGATGGGGGGAGGTTGAAGCTGGAGAGATAGGTTAGAGGCGCAAATCGAAAATGAAACATATTGACTTACTCTGCCTCATCATCCCCCCTCTTTCTCTTATGTTTATGAGGCATTATTGCGGTGTTGGCGATATATATGGGTAAAGTGCAGTATTTCTCAAGCAGGAAATGGCAGGCTTTGCTCTGGAAGTTGATTACGATGCGATCGCAAAGTCGCAGACAAAATTCAAGGCTAAAGTTGACGCTCCAAAAATTCTCTTATCGTGGCTTATCTTGACGCCAAGTTTCCCGCAGTGATTGCCAAGTTCTTTTTTCGGTAGGTACATCGCTGCCCACGTTGGTTTAGCCGCAACTTAAGTCTCGAAAGAACTTTATACTTCAACTAGATCAAAGTTACATCTTTGCTGAACTCGGCCGTGTCCTTGGTGACATCCTACCTCTTTGACCTCTGGCATTTATATTTTGATACCTCTACCCTACATCTTTTCACGTCTTGGTACATATACATGTTTTCAAATATTCTGGTCTTGCCCAACTGCTAATATTATCGTCATTCGTTTTCAGCGAACTGACCAGGATCGCTATAGGTGGGGGGGCATCCATCTGAGAGACAGCGATCCATTGGCGTGGCATGGTTGTTGTTCTACGCACAATCTTCAGCTCATGAGCTATGAAAGAAAATACAATTTATTCATAACGCGTGGTAGTCTCCCACAGATTTATCATATTGATCAGGCTTCAAAACTGAGATCATGTCTCCTCCAAAGTCCAAAACTCCGAAAGGAGTCAACAGAGGGGCCTCAAGTCAGTCCTCTAAGACAAACCCCTATATCTTTGCCTTGGGCATGGTAGGAGCAGCGCTAAGGTAAGATCTGAGCTGTTCTCTTCATGAGTTCCATGTCTAACTAGTAATAGCACCATGGTTCTTCTCTTGGCTGTGATCATCGGTGTCATGCCTATCATCTGGGCCCATGAACCAAGAGCACAACCAAGCACCCCTGAAAACGGACTTAGGCCTGGGTTCAACTATACAGTTCCTATTCCATGTCACTCGCACAACGACTACTGGAGGCAGACTCCCTTCTATACAGCTGTCAATGCTGGCTGCATTGGAATAGAAGCGGACGTTTGGGCCATCCAGGGTGAGCTTTACGTCAGTCACAATCCGGCCAGTCTCTCTACTGATCGAACTCTGGCGTCCATGTACATTCGACCGCTGCTTGATTTGCTTCAGTTCCAAAATATGGATTCCGATCCGACTCTGCCGCCTCGAGGCGTGTATGCTCGCAAACCGGATCAGACGTTGGTCCTGCTGGTAGACTTGAAGTCGGATCCTAACACATCATGGCCATTGTTGCTTGAGAACCTAGAGCCACTTCGTCAAAAGGGATGGTTGAGTCATATTCACAACGACAAGTTTGTGTCAAGACCTATTACGATTGTGGGAACTGGCAATACCGAAGCTCGCCTGGTGAACGAAGAAACACCCTCGCGCGACGTCTTCTTTGATGCGCCGCTCGACCAATTGGATGAGGGTTTATACAGCGATCTCAACTCATACTACACGAGTGTCTCTTTTAAGAAGTCTATTGGAAAAGTCAGCACTAAAGGTCTCAAGCCCGAGCAGCTCAACAAGTTGCGAGATCAAATCTCTCAGGCCCATAGTCGAAGTCTCAAGGCACGATATTGGGGCATGCCTTATTGGCCAATATACGTTCGCAACCAGCTCAGAGAACTTTTACTTGACGAGGGCGTCGATGTTCTCAACGCAGATGATTTATCGGAGGCTAGGGACATTTTTACTGCCCGAGGACACTTGATTGAGTGATAAGTGCTATCGTCTTATCAACACCAAGACACTCTTATATCACAGAACGAATAATGGCGCTCATATAGATACGCATAAATCACTCGTATCAACGAGCAGTTTCCGAGTCTCCGGTATATCACCGAGTACAGTCTCGATACCGGTGCAACTCATTGGCACGTCATGGAACCCATAACCCCGCAAGCTGATACGGGAAAGGAAACATCTCCGCCATGACTTGATAGTCCTCTCTCCAATACTCGACCGATTCGAGTCTCTCTTCAAACAACCAACAATCACATCACATCATATTCTCCCTGTAATCACAATGTCAAACGAAGGACGCATCGCCACTCTCGATGTAAGATAATCGTGACCCCATGGTGTGACGAAGCCATGCTCATCCAGCCCCAGTCAACGGTTGCCGATAGGCTTCCAGCCTACTCCAAGATGCTCTTTGACGGCAAGGCCGCCAAGGAACTGAGCTTCGAGGCCATCGGAAAGCACCTCGGCCGTAGCGAGGTTGCATGCGCAGCATTGTTCTACGGACAGGCCACCGCCTCACCGGAGGACATTGACCGTCTATCAGAGCTCCTCGACCTCCCCAAGGAGTCACTGACCGCGCAGCTGACAGGCTTCCCCAACCGTGGACAGGCTGGACCCATGCCTCCCACTGAGCCGCTCATCTACCGCCTGTACGAGATTGTGCAGAACTACGGCTATGCTTACAAGGCTATCCTTAACGAGAAGTTTGGCGACGGTATCATGAGTGCCATTTGCTTCTCGACTACGGTGGATAAGGAGGTGGATGAGGCGGGCTCGCCTTGGGTGGTCATCACGTTGAAGGGTAAATGGTAAGCCGTCTGCTATTCCTGGCACTTGATACACACTAACAGACATGTCCAGGCTCCCATTCAGCCGTTTCTAGGTATTGTTCTTATGAATGAATGAGGGGATTATTAGATGCATTGTGACCAGGTCGCATGCCGTGCCACTTACAAGAATGGTCGGCCATTCGGGAACTTCTTCTAAAAGCGAAGGAATTAGATTGGTTCATCAAGAAGAATACAAAACCACAAGTTGACAGTATGATATAGACCCAGTCTAGTTGACGGGGCAGAATGTGGCAATGCATCAAGAACAATATGAACGGAAGCTGGAGAACAATACTAAGCCACTTACAAAGAAATATCAACTCTGGATCCGTGCGTCTTATATGTTAGTGAACCACATGACGACAGGAGCTTAACTAAATTACAGAATCCGAAACTGTTTAATAAAGTATAATTCTTAAAACAATAGGAAACAAGGGTCCATTCCAGAAGGTCTGTGACAGGATGGTGGCTGGACTAGTGGTGGTACCCTTTTGTTTGGCAGCAACACCATCTAGAGAACAATATTAAGAGATTTTGCACGGATCACAAGCCTCACCACCAACACTGCAACTCAGCAAGAATTGTACCATTGTCGTCTGCCATGAATGTCAAGATCACCTTGATAAGTCCTCCAGAATTCATTATAAAAAGACCATCATCTTGCTCCCAAATCTCAATCTCATCACTCACTCACAATACAAACATTCACTTACACACAACACTCTTTCCACCATTCTAAACACAGAAAACTCTCCGACTTTTCCAAGTCTTTCAACCCCAACTTTCAAAATGCCTTCCACCACCAAGAACACCCCTGAGCAGCTCCCCGTCACTCACCTCAGCTGCTCCATCATGAGCAAGCCTGCTCCCAAGGGCCAGGGCCATCTCAGCTGCTCCGTCATGAAGAAGCCTGAGACCCACGAGCAGGGTCACCTCAGCTGCACTGTCATGTAAATGACTTCTCTGCCACTTCCGGGCCTTTTTGAAAGCGACTTGACAATCACACCCGCAAACCATTCAGCAATCGACAACTCATATGGCGCAGCGTTCGCTTTCAAAAACGACAATCGGAGGAAGATGAATATGATAGGGGGAGGAGGGGATTCATTGGCTTGTCTTGTTTATTTTAACTGGCTCTGAGTGAAGGGACGCCGACATGAGGAAGCTATTTTACCTGGCAGTCCAGGTTCATCAAGCGCAAGATGGACACAGGACGCCTATAACAGATGGAGGATTTTTGAGAATTTCTTGAATACAAGCCTTTGAATTAACATCTGTGCCACCTTGAATGGATTGATTGTCTATGCTTGTGTGCCCTTACGATCACTGTCTTGTAAGTTAACAGATCGAGAGCACACAATACCAACTTTGTGAGTACATAAACTTGTACTTGCACTGGTAGATTCTCGTGAAATCAAATTGTCTCGAAGCATTCAATACCTCCATTTCTATGGCACCTAGAGAAACAGTTCAACAGTGTTTATACGAGACATCCGCCAAATGCTCATCACTTTTGCAAACTTACACCAAAGTGTGTCTGAACATTGGTGTAATTGCCCAATCGGGAAACTCTCCAGAGGCCGCGCAAAAAACGATGCTCCACTAAAAAAATGTCAAGGCGGTGAGCCACATCCAGCGGCAGAATTTGGAGATTTTTCCCATTAGCACCAGTAACATTTGCCCAGCAGCTTGCGCCGACCAAGACCTGTACAAAATCGCATAAACAGCCGCCAAAATGGTCACAAAAAGCAAACTCAAGATGGCGCTCGCCGCCGAGAAGGGCACAGACTTCAAGAAGCTCAAGCAGCTGAAAAAGCAGAAGGAGGCCGAGAAGCGCAACGCCGCTCGTCGCGGGGCAGAAGAGAAGGAATCAAGCGACGAGAAGGACAAGACGATTGAGATCGAGGCTGAGTTTGAGGATGTTGATGACGAGGAGGATGACGATGACGATGAAGAGGAGGAGGAGGAGAAAGTCCAGGTTTGTTGCGGTCTCAATTGCGCAAGAAGCTCTCACTGACACAACCAACAGTACGACCTCAACGGTATTGACGACAGCGACGACTCAGACTCTTCAGTCGAGATGGAGGAGAAGATCATCCGCAAATCAGTAAAGAAGGATGCACCCGCCGACAAGAAGAAGACTGGTGAGAAGAAGATTGTCGAGAAAAAGGCACCAGCCGAGGACGACGACGACGAAGAGGACGACGAGGAAGATGATGAAGACATCCCCATGTCCGACCTCGAAGACCTTGACGAAGACGACAAGGAAGACATCATCCCCCACCAGCGCCTCACCATCAACAACACAACCGCCCTCCTCGCCGCCCTGAACCGCATCTCGGTCCCCACCGACAAGACCGTCCCCTTCGCAACGCACCAGTCCGTCCTGTCGTCGGCCGAAACCGCCGAATCCATCCCCGACGTCTCAGACGACCTGCAGCGCGAGCTCGCCTTCTACAGCCAGAGCCTCGAGGCCGCCCGCGCCGCACGCAAGCTCCTCCGCCAGGAGGGCGTCCCCTTCTCCCGCCCCAAGGACTACTTCGCCGAGATGATCAAGGAGGACGCCCACATGGAGAAGGTCAAGGCTAAGCTCGTCGAGGAGGCATCCAACAAGAAGGCCGCCCAGGAGGCCCGCAAGTTGCGCGACCTCAAGAAGTTTGGAAAGCAGGTCCAGGTCGCCAAGCTCCAGGAGCGACAAAAGGCCAAGCGCGAGACCCTCGACAAGATCAAGAACCTCAAGCGAAGTGAGTATCATCATATCCAACCACTCAAACTCACATCATTTTACTAACGTCATCCCAGAGCGCTCAGAATCCGGTGGCGCCGGCCTCGACACCAAGGAAGCCGACATCTTCGACGTGGGCGTCGAGAACGAGATGAAGAAGCACAACGCGCGCTCAGGCGCCG
Source organism: Fusarium sp. NRRL 66739 (assembly GCA_021655895.1). NCBI lineage: Eukaryota > Fungi > Ascomycota > Sordariomycetes > Hypocreales > Nectriaceae > Fusarium > Fusarium sp. NRRL 66739. Next base: position 16,098 of record JAJJWO010000100.1, read on the forward strand.
GTCGCGGCCAGATCGGCGCCGGAGCCGTCAACCACAAGCGAGCCAAGAAGAACGAAAAGTACGGCTTCGGCGGCAAGAAGCGCCACGCCAAGTCTGGCGACGCCATGAGCTCGAGCGACCTCAGCGGCTTCAACGCGAAGAAGATGAAGGCCAGCGGCAAGGTGTCCAAGTCGCGGCCCGGCAAGGCGAGGAGGAAGTCCATGGGCTCTCGATGAGAGACGTGAGGCGAGCCGTGTTGATACCTGTTGCTGGATTCGCGCTGGAAGAAAAGGCTAGAGATGAAGTACAAGGGCTGGCGTTTAGGGTCCTCTTGCATGAAAATCGAAACTATTTGGTCACTATTGATGTTTTATCTCACTGCTACGATCTACCTAAGCAAAGTGATTGTTCATATTCATATTGTTCACTATCCATTAAGATTCGTGTCCAGACACTCCTAGCTTTGGTAGACAAATCTCATCGTCACAAGTCACTTTGGAGGCACGAGTATTTTGAATTGTTGGTCATTTCATCTATACCCAAAGGAATATGTAGCAGATTCCAGTTGTGACTGCATATGAATCCTTCGCAGTCCCGATGCCCTCGATGATAACGCCCTTTTGGAGGCTGTATTGCCAGCCAAGAGCTACAAATCCAACCCCGTTGGAAATGTCCATCAGCATCCACCAAGTCAATCTAGCAGCCAGGTCTGGCCAAATCATCTTCGCTATTCAGCATCACCGCTCCCGTTGTTCTTCCCCGTCATCAGTCATATCCAGATGGCTGTACTCTCGAATGCCATGTCACCCGAGAGCCGCCAGCAGTCAAGGGTATCTATATACATGACGGACACTATGTCGTCTGCTCAATGTCCGCTCGTGCTGGAAATGCTCAGCCCAGGTATGTATCTGAGCAATGTCCAGGCACCAAAATAGGAAATAATTAGGAAAGAAAACCGCCGAGGGTGAGAAAGTGTTCAGGTAATAGAAAAAGGAAACAAAGAAACTTTGAAAGTGCAATGACATGCGATAATGCACCCAAAGCCAGCGACCGTTATGTTAATGCCCAACCCCAAGACGCCCATGAAAAGAGAAAGCAAAACCAGTGGTATCGAGAAGAAACGCCATGCGCTCATGACACGCTTTGCTGTGCAATGCATTTGCCACCCTTGAAAGAAGAATTTTTAGTGAATCAGGCATTGATGCCGCAGAATGCGCCGAGAAGATGCTGTTATGGATCGTCGTGTATATCATCGTGCTAAGCGGCCAGCTTACTGAGTGGCCGCTACGCACCAGTGGCGGTGGAAAGCCCATGCACTCTTCTGGCATTCCTTGCTGCAGTACTTGGTCCGTCGGCATCGGCGACATTTTGCAAACTGACGGGTGTACTCTTCCCACTTGCCACACTGGTAGTAGGCACATTGACGGATGCCTCCTCGGGTATCATCCTTGCGGCACAAGTTTCTCATGACGACGCCCGCCCAGTACTGCATGTCGGTGCTGTGGTAGCGGACTGTGAACTTCTCGACGAGTGGGAAAAGGTTGAAGTCGTTGGGAATCAGATACTCTTCGTCGTCGATATCCTCATCGTAGACCTCAGGGGTTTCCTCATCATCATCCTCGTCCTCATCCATAGCAGAAAAGTCCTTGCCAATCTTGAGGCGAGGGACAAGATGACTCTTCTGAAAGTAGGAGCGGAGACCACAGTACTTGGAGACGTAGGCGAGAAGCTGCAGAGACATGAGCACATCCTCCTCCCGGGGCATGGCGGCAACCATCTGAGGGTTAGGGACAAAATTGCGATCAAGAAGATAACGAGGGACGGTAGTTGTAGCCAGGGGGGGCTGAGGAGGCGTGGTCATTGCAGGGCGGTTAGGTGAGAGTCCAATCGCAGGAACCGGGGTCGGAGTGTTGTTGTTAGCAATACTGCCGTCCATGGGACTGCGGTGGTTGATGTTGAAGGTGCTGGCATCCTGATGGGTCTCCGAGACTGTCGGCGTGGTCAGATCGAGAGCTGTACCGGCAAGCATGGCGTCGCCATCCTCCATGGTGATATCCTGGATGCCAACAGCCGACTGCAAGTTATCGGTACCCGTCATCTCCGTCTCAGGTGACTCATCTGAAGGCATACTATCTCCATTGATGTCATCAGTATCGGCAGTCGAGTTCTGGTGACGGATCGATGGGCGTCGGCGAGGTCGACCGGAGGGTCCAAGGGCTGAAGCTGGTCGGCTGGTGGGCGAACGCATCTGCGATGGAGCCAAAGGTGTAGTTGGAGAAGTAGGTTGAGACGTCAAATCGGTGGGGCCGAATGGAGCCATTGAAGCAAGGCGGTCGATGTCACGAACAGGTCTCACAAAACCCTCGACGGTCTCGGTGGCCGGGACTGCGGTGGCAAGGGGCTGCATGGTCTGACGAGGGGCGGAAGTCGTGGCGTGACGGGCTTCGAGGCCCCTCAGGGGCTGGTGACGGGACGAACTCCAAGATGTAGAACGGTCTGAAGAAGTGGCATGCGACCATTGAGAGTTGCCCAGCCCAGCGTCGAGAGATTGCTGCTGAGGTAAGGGTTGAGGAGCGGCGGTCGATGGGCCGGCGTAGGTGGCTGAGACGTCAATAGATGGTGGGGGACCATGACGGCGATGAGATCGCTGTTCGGCAGCATCGACACGGGAAATAGATCGATGGCCGAACGGAGCAGCACCGGCGGCTGCAGATGAGGAAGAGGATGCGGAAGCAGAGGCAGAGTTGGAGGAGGAAACCTTGGGGGTTGAGCGGTGCTCATGGCTCCTGTGACGGTGGGGATCGTAGTTCTGCTTCTGCTTGGCCTCCTCTGCTTTTTCGCGGCACTTTTCGACGGCCTTGGTATAGTTATCGAGAATGGTGGCGATGACAGGGACCATGTCAGCCTCAACAACACGGGTGCGGACGTTTTCCGTGCCTCGGACGCCGATATTGACGACACACTGGAAGGCAAGGTTCCACTTCCACATTCCCATCATATCCTTGCTGCGACCCTGCTTCAGGATGCAGACAAGACGCTCAATACCACCATCGACAGTGAGGATGTCGCGAATGCGTGCAGAAGATGTGGTGAGATAAGCGAGATGGTTGAGCGAGTTGATGAGGGGGAGGGTCGAAGTGCAGTCGAGAGCACGCCGATCATATAGGGCGGTGGTAATACCAACAGACGCCTTGTTGACGTTGGGAATACTGAAATTGACCTCCCTCATGTTTGCGGTTGATGGCGATGGCCAGAAGTCGAAGGAGTATTTGGGGGGAGGAGACGGGAGGGATTATTCAGGGTCCCAATTGTCGAGATGGTGTGGCGACCAGGTGCCTACTGACAGCGAGGTTGGCCAGGTTTGCAACGTAGTGAGGACAGCACGAAGATAAGCAAGGTCGAAGAAAGCTCTGGACAAACCCCTCGATGGGGGAGCTGGCCAAAGGAAAGCGAGTCGAATGGATTTTTGAGGTTATCGTAACGGATCGTGACGCGGTGGAGCGGGTTTGGCGCAGTGATTGCCTCGCGAAATAGACAGGGGAACGGTTTCGGGGCGAGAAAGGAGGAGATTCGAGGATATAGCAAGGGAGGATGGATAGACAAAACACCAGTGGTCGAGAGAAAGGGAGATGGAGATCAAGGGTATTTTGAAGATGGCGTTGGAGCGGCTGAAGAGGGAAGATGATGGGAGATAGGGAAGAAAAGACGGAGTGTGAAGCGAAGCGAAGCGAAGTAGAGTGAGAGTGAGAGTACGAGTCGAGTGAGGGAGTGAAGAGGCTGGATTGGATTTAGGCGGGTTCGACTGGATTGGATTCGGCCGATGGCAGCCCAGCGCGCAAGGTACTGCGCTGTAGGGGAGGCCGAATTAGGCGGGCGCACCAGGGGGGGAGGTTCTGTATGGCGGGTTCTTGGGCTTGGGAGGAGACCTAGAGATGGGGGAGGTCTGTGTGTCTCCAGGCGTGCGCTTGTGTGCGTGTGTGGCGGTGGAGAGATCCGACGCCTGACAGTGTAGGTATGTATCTCGGGCTGTTTTAAGGTGGTTTACTGAATTGTCGGGTAATGTAGTTTATTTTGAAGATGAGTGATGTTTGTTGATTTATCGATGGGGAGTGCTGAGTTGAGTTTGATGATAGTGTCGTAAAAAGGAAATAAACAGCCAGGGGTGGTGTTGTAGATGGACAAAAGATTATGGTCGCTGGAGCAGTCTGTAGCTACTAAGGTAAGGGATACAGCTGCTATAGTAGGTAGCTTCAAAGAAATATCTAGGTGCAAGCTCTCTCCTCCCTCTTGAAATCTTTTTTCCGTTCTCCTTCCGACTTCCAATGTTACTTGCCTCCTCAGACCGACCATCTACTGCAGGTTGATGGATTGTGGATCGGCAACAAAATACATGAATGGGTAAACCGAGAATTGATGGCGAAAAAAAGTCGAAACTCGGCGACGGCGAAGCTAGGCACAGAAAAGCTGATGAGTGAGCCTGAGTAAGGTGAGTCAAGTCAAGTCAAGTCAAGTCAAGTCAAGCCAAGTCACGGTCATGACAGAAAGCTCGTGCAGCCAAGCTTATTACCTTGTTGGCAGCTGAAATGAGTGAATGCAATGCTTCCCAGGTTCGCTTATTACAGCAGGTTGGTATCCATGACTTTCAACTGAGGCTGGGCCCTTTGAGTGGTTTGATTTTTATTACATATGGCCACGGGTGGGATTGTTTCAGGCGCAGCTGGAGACGACAAGGGCTGTCTCTCCCTTCCATATGTCTGTGCCATCCATTCAGACTGCTACAGCTCGGATCCGATTTCCGGGAATATCAAAAGGCTGGCGGTTTATTCATGGTTGACAAAGAGGTTCTCACCATACCTCAATTAGCCCTAGGCACTATTACCAGTGATAACCTTGACAGCTGGTTGCATACCTAGGTAGAGAAGCAAGCCGTCTCAGCCTCAAACGTCTTTACAAAAGCCAAGTGAAGCTACCTATTCAAGCTCTTGCATGAGCATTGAGTTCCATACAAGAAGCCTTCCGAACGTTCTGATGCAGTGGCTTGCTTTGTATTTGATGCGGGTGAAACACGACGTTGCAACATCATGCAGAATGTCAAATCATGATGAATAATAGTCCCCGCATTCCTCTTGGTTGAGAGAGGCCATAGCAAATCGCAGGTCATGTCGCTACAAAACTCATCACGAGGCCTCTCTAACCATGTTCACGAGGTGAGTCTGTGTCGGACCGCCATCTGAGAAAGGGCGGAGGCTAACCTTAGGGGCGGATAGCGCGCACTGCCGCTGCCTCTCTGTGCCTTGACTTTCATTGTCCGGGACCAGTCGTCATTGGTTGCCCTGATTCAAGAAGGCTGAAAGAAGCTCTGCAACGACGTTATCGTGGTGATTTTACGAGTTTTCAGACACCCATTCACAATTGATAAGTATCTGACAGCACCATACACCAATCCTCGGGCCAGAATCGTCTCATCGGGGGCCGGCGAGTCTCGATCTCCCCAGGTCTTGTCCAACGACGTTCTTGGGCATAATGCCGCTGATCTCTTCATGCAAATCAACCAGCCGTTATATCGCTCAGACTGAATCAGGTAAGAATTCGCCAGATTAACCCTGAAAGGTGATCCATTTATTCGGGCATTTAGTCACTAGACTGAGTGATCCATGTTCACTGCCTAGCTGCCAGCCTGTCTATCTACCCTACGGTTTGCACTTATTGATCTGAAATCCTGACATACACTCTGATTGACAGTTGCAGCCTCATGCTATTCAGTGTATTTTGAATTTAAGCAAACTTGCGGTACAATATCGCGTCCCATGTCTTGGCATCCCAAGTGAAGCAATCATCAGCTGTTGGCGCACATCCACTCGCCATTGGTTTCTTCCTACACATACATGTTCAGAGTTCGCTCCAAACTTTGAAGCACCTGCAAAGACACAGCTATTCAGCTGCAAATATGAGCACCTTGATCATACTCGCGCTAGAGGATTGCTAGATCCCCGCCCACGATGCCGCAAGATGGATGCTACCTAGTCAAAGTCAAATCAAGCTCAATGGGATTGGCTGGCCTGGCGTATTACCGCTGAGCCGGCGCTTAGCTCTTGAGATCATCCCTCAACGTCAAATTAGAATACCATGTAGAAGCGTACAGCAACCAACAGCTGCATGAGCCACCTGATGTAGCCACATATGCAGCAAGGAAAAGCAAGTCTGGAGCTGTCAAGACAACACATAAATGCTTGTCATGGTCTATTATTAAATTATCATTACTAATCGTTAACATTGTCATGTCCAAGTACTCTGTACTCTAGTCTAGATCTCACTCTGTTTAATGTTAATCGCCGCTGATTTTGGCATGTCGAAAGTACTTCATCCCAACCCAGGCCACAACAACCCATACCCAGGCCATAACACCTGTAAGAATGATCAACGCTGGGTAGTATCCCACAACAGGGAGAGTCGGGTCGTCCTCGAGCTCTGGTGGTGCATATGGCGTCTTGCCTACATCCCACGCCCAGCTCCAGAGGTCAAGGCAAGACCCCATTCCAATAACAAACACAAACCACGTTGCGCATAACACAACCCACCCCCACCATTCTGTATCTGCGTAGTCCCAATCCTCATGCGCAGGTAATGTGTTAGACGAGAGTCCGCCAAATGATAGAGGCGACTTCGCTCGGTTGATGGACCGTCGTCTCTGGTGCGATGTAGTCGACCCTATACTGTTAAAGTACGAATCGGCCCCTGATGAGATGGAAAGACCCTGTCGAATTATCGATGAACTCCCCGGTATTTGAAGCATATCCTCCTCGTCTGTAGATGTATATGATGCACCGTCCTGGTCTGTAAGCGACGTCGCGCGAGCCGTTGCCGACGGTAATGTGCCTGTTCGCGGCCGTACAGGGGCTGTACTGAGTCCCCCAGGTAGAGGCGTAAAACCTTCAACCATCGGGTGCTGAGCACTACCTGGCGTAGCGTTCAAGTCGAGCGACTCAACCGATGAAGGGCTCTTTGTTTGAGCAGATTTAGAGTCTTGTCCGTATGCAGCAGCATGCGAAGTATCAATGACCAGGGGTCGACTCTCTCTGCGCTCACGTTGCGCCCCTCGACCCAGCAGCGCGGCCTTCCTAAGAGATCCCCTCCGCCTTCGCGTTCTCTGGTACTGTATCACGCTCGCCGATGGTCGCGAAGCTGGACGGGGAGCAGCTGGGGAAGCATCATTGCTGGCTGCATGGTCGTTTGGTTCGTGTCGCTTTTCGGGTGACGTCCTCAAAAAGGGGAACTTGGATAAGATACTCGAATTCGAAGAGTTTCGGCGATGGGTCGAGGACGGTGTCGGTGAGGTATCCCGCTTGCTTCGTGAAGTCTCCTCCATGTCGATGGCTTGGTCGATATATCAAGCCAAATAGTCGTTGTAGAGCTTCAGGAGAGTCTTAACAAGCTTGTGCAAAGGTTCAATCCACGGTCACGTTCAAGTGCCGCGAGTTGACATTACCGAAGTAGAAGGAATTGCTGCATGGCTCTCTCGCAGTCTCTGTCGTGGTCTGAAATGTTTCGATAATGGCTTGAAGCCAGATAGTAGATATGAGGCTGATGACGACGTCTCTGGGGCTTGTTAGTCGTTACGCCACAAAGTTTCAAATATACCGACGGCTCGAAGTGTCGGCCCGCTAGAACGGACGGGCACCTACCTACATAGTAGGGGAAGTTGTGGCTTAGGCGCCTCTGCAGCCCCTGCATCTCCTGGAGTACCCCTGAAAGTCCCCCGGGCCGCCTCCACGATGGATCTCTATCACGACGTCAACGCATTCCATATCGTTCTTCCATTGATCCTCACGACTCGCACTATCGACGCAATCAGTCTGCGCCCAAAACCTTGACCTCCATGAGACGATCCTGGGGCTTCTAAACCGGGGTTCCATACAATTGCCTTGTCAGGGCGGTCAATCTAACCAAAACAAGAGGGCAGGTTATCCGAAAGCAGCAGGTCACCTATGTCGGCCTATCTAGGTGCTGGTCTTCCTCCCCAGTCTCAGAACCTCGCCCCGCCTAGTTTGGTTGTTCACTGCGATAGCGACGACGATATTGACGTCGCGAACCGCGAATCTTTCATCGACGTTGGTGTTGACGTTGACGACGACTCTATCGCCATCCAGCGACAACTCAATCGCGTCGCCGCCGCCCGGAACTCGTCTACGTCGAATCTCCTCACCCCTTCCTCGGCGACTGCGTCTTCATCCTCTCTATCACTCCCGACGATGAATGTCGAAGACGATGCCAGCGATGCTGCTGGATCTCCTGGGGTCAAGAATCCCTTCAACTTCCAGACACAAGTGATCTCTACGGGTCCTGTGAAGTCGGTTCGTACCTAGAGCATATCACTACTACATCTGGCGCAATTGCTAATGCTTCACACTATAGAATATCGGACAACGTCGTGGACACAGATACAAACACAGTAGTATCTCCTCTCAACATCAAATCTTCAAAGAACCGCCTCAAAGACCTCCACCCGTACTCCCCGCTTCTCTCCCCATTCCGACCGTCCGCGAAGCATGGAAGAGCATGACCAAGGACCAACGCATCCATTGCTACTGGAGCATGTGCCATCTTGCTGTGGCCACATACGTCTTCTTCCGCTCTGAAGGCTCTCTCGCTACCACCGCTCTCTCACATCTCGTCTTCTTCGACGCCGGTAGTGCTGCCGTTTGTGTTATGGTTGACGTCCTGGGTAATTTTGAGGTCTGGCGCCGGAGCAGTATCCGCCATCCGTTCGGTCTTGAGAGAGCAGAGGTCCTTGCCGGCTTCGCCATGTCCGTCTTTCTACTCTTCGGAGGCTTCGATCTAGTTTCTCACACTCTGAAACACTTTCTTGAATCTCTTGGTAACCATGAGGCCCACCACGGGCATGATCATGATGGCCCCGATGGCTCTATCAACCTTGTCTCTGCCGCCGCCATGATCAGCACCCTCATCTCAGCATATGGTCTTCGAAACCATGCCCGCATTGCCAAACTCATGCGTGTTTCCTACCTTGCTTCTCTGCCAAGTGTACTCTCCAACCCTTTCCATTTCCTCACCGTCTCCTTTTCCGCCCTTATCGCTCTTCTTCCCCTCCTCTCCATCTCCCTCTATACATGGCTCGATCGGCTCATCTGTGCAGTTATTGCCTTTGCCATGTTCGCCCTTGGTATGCGCCTGGCTGTGGCACAGGGTCTTATGCTGCTCATGTCCTACGGCGGCACTGGCGGCAATAATGGTGTCAGTGCTGTTCTTCGGGAGATTGAGACTGAGCCCAGTGTCGTTGCTATCGACGATGCTCAGTTCTGGCAGGTTCACTATGGCCTCTGCATGGCCAACCTCAAATTGAGTGTGGTCAAGGGCTATGATGAGATGTCAATCAGCAAGCTACGCCAGCGTATCTCGAGTCTAATCCAGAACAGACTGGGCGAAGGTTATGGTCACGGTGGCAGCATTCGATGGGAGGTTACATTGCAGATGAGCACTGACGGAAGCACATAAGGGAAGGCGTTATACCTAGTTTACCCTTGTTAAGAAATGCAGTTTTTTTACTGTTAGCCACTGCCGTTATCACTCTCAGGGGTCTCAAGTTTATAAGTACTCACATATCTCTAGAATACACGAATATATCGGCTTACATCAATCCTCCCATTTGCTTGAGCGGAATGAATTAGTCATGTTATTGAGGAGGGTATCCTTGCACGCCGCAAAGCACATCTATCCCTAGTCTCGCTCAATGTGCTCTCGGCACTCGCTTGCCATCATTCGGCTTTGCTCACATATATACTGAGAAGATACAGATAACCGGAGTAATGAGTAAAATTCCCTGAGCCACCTCAAGGACCAGTCTTCCCAGTAATATTTACTTGACTTTGCCAGAACGGCGATATTCTAATCCAACAACCAATCAGCCAACTCCTTCAACTCCCGGTATGAACATCATGTCTCATTTTCAAGAGGCACTGTCTATTTAGAACAGGCCCCAACGACCTCGCTGCTTTCCGCCGTCACGCCTGTGGCCTGAGTTTGAGCGCTCACGCTCGCGGCCGTCAAGTTGTCGCAGACTCTCCATCTTCTCGAGGACCAGCTCAAGCAGTTCTTTGCGACGGATAACATCCAGATGCCGTCGAATCTTGGGATCCTCCTTGGCGAACTTCTCAATCTGTTCCTCAGATAGGTGACGGCCCAAGCGCAGGTCCAGCTCTCGGGGGAAGTTGTAGTAGAACTCAGACAGCAGCTCAACGTTGAGGAAGAGAACGGCAGTAGACGCCAACTTGGTAGCAGCAGCATCGAGGAATACTTCAGGGCAGTAGTACTTGTTCTTGGGGTTGGCACACTGCTTTGACTTGACTGCAAGCAGGCGCATCTTGATGATATCGGCTCTGTCACGCAGGAATACCGCCTCGCGTCCTATAATTTGGTCAGTATCTATGTTGTCAATGTTGTTAATGTTGTTATGTTTGACTTACCCTTGCTCAAAAGAGCTGCACTAAAGCCACCAGCACCGCTTCGGTTGTCGCCCTCTAGGACGAGCTCACCCTTGCGGGCCTTGTCAACAAATCCCATGACTTCCTTGATCTTTCGTCGTCCGCCAACACTGTCCTCGAGTTGCTTCAAAGCTGCCTCACAGTCTTGTAGCTCCTTCTTGAGTACATCGCCGACGTGCTCGCGTCCCTTGGTCCATTCCCGATCCTCGAGTTCAATCTCGAACTTGTAAGGCTTGATGCAGTTTTCCACCTGGTCACTGGTGCTATAGAATCTCTCGTTAAGAATAGCAGAGGCAGATTCCATGATGGCTTGGCGGGCGAAGGGATGGTTGGCAAAAGTGGAGTTGTTGATGAGCGAGTCGATATGAGCCTGAATGGAAGATGCAACCGCTGTCGTAGCCAAGCGTCCAACACCGAGCTTCGTAAGCGCAGATGTGGAAGCATCCAACTGTCGACGCCAATAAAGAGAGTCGGCATCAGCCTTGGGCAGATCTGCCAAGTTGTCAAGATCAGGGTTGGCCGGTGATAGGTCATCGATTGGCTTGTTCCAGTATCTGGCTGCGAGCAGGTCAAGAACTTTCTGGTCCAACTCGTGCTTGAGAAGCTCATGCATCTGAGGGCGTCCAAATTCCTCCGCGAACTGCTTGAAAGAATGCTTGAAAGCGTCCAGGCTCTCTGCAAGATAAGACTCAGCTGACAGAGGTCGGTCGTTGTATTGCACCTTGAACTCGTATGTAGCCTCCTCGAGCTCTTGTCGAATGGCGTCGCTAGTGGTTTGCAAGCTCGCAGACATTGTCTGCTCCAAGACATGCATAAGCTTCTTCCGCAGCGTGGTGGTTCCAACGTTAACTCCAGCTTGAGGACCAAACTCCGAAGGGTGAGAAGAGAAGTAAGCATTCTCGTGCTTCACAATCTGTGTAAGAAGGTTAGTATGGCCCATCTTCCAGAGGCCCTGGTTCTGCGGTGCCTTAGGAACCACGCCAACGTAACCCAATCTCAAGGGGTACTGTTGGTCGCTAAGAATGCTTGCACCACGGACAGGATCGACCAAGTCCATCTTGGTGACAACGCCAATAGTTCGCTCGCCTCGCGGATCGACTCTGCGAGATGCCTGAAGGGCAGTAGAATTCGCAAGATCAACGTCAGCGGCTGAGATGGCAAGGATGACGTTTGGCGGTTGGATGTACTTGTCACAAAGCTCAGAAATCTTCTGCTTCAGCTTCAGAGGTTGATTTTGCCCAACAACTTGGATGTAGCCAGGCAGGTCGATAAGTGAGAGGTCGGGTACGTTCGGGGAATACACTGTGAGGTGAATCGGTTCGTCGGAGACACACTGGGAGTCAGGTACGGCAAGGTTGAGCTCGGTCAAAGTTCGTTGAATGGACGAAAAGTCGGTGATGTGCCTGAGTCCCAACTCTGGGAACTCGCCATATTCCTCCTTGGATGAAGGGGTGTTGACGAGTGTAAGTTCAATCGGTCTCCTTGTGACCATGTTGGAGCCCTTGGGAAGAAACTCATGGCCAACGATGGCCTCCAAGACGGAGCTCTTTCCAGAGGATTGGGAACCGATAACCACAATTGAGGGAAGTGTCAGGGCGCTCGACTGTCCAACCTTCTGAAGGATATTTCGGATCTCAATCATCTTCTTGGTCAGAACCATCATCTGGTCGTCCTTGGCCACCTCGTCGACATTTCGAGGATCACCTTCGTCCGAGCTGTCGTAACCATAGGCAGCAGCTGAGGCACCAACGGCCGCTACAGCACCACCTCTGCTCTGTTTTGGGGGCTCGCCGCCACCGCCTGGACCTCCAGAGCCTCCAGTGCCGATATCTTCCTGTAGTTTGAAGAAGTCTTTGGCCCAATCAGGTAATGCTGCTTTTTCCTTTGTATTCTCCCAACCACGACTTACTTGGTCGGCGATATCTTTAGCACCACCAAATAAACTCGAGGCGGCACTTGAAACGGTATCTGTAGTCGAATTGAAGAGGTTTACTGCGAATGTACCGGCCTCTGCGTTATATTAGCAAGGCTGTCATCAAACCGTGAACTCAGTATCTTGACGTACGAGCAGCTTGATACTGTACCCAGGCGAAAGCACCGATGGCTACACCGCCGAACATTGCCGGAACACGGAGAAACTTGACCATGAGCTTGGGCAAGAATCTCGCAAATGAGGCATTCCTGACAGTAACGGCATTGTGGAAAGAGTTACCACCATGCCACATCCGCTTCCGGGTCGCTCGTATCGCAGCATCGGCTTGGAGAAGTCCGCCTGTGGGATGTCGGTGCAGGTGTCGAACGGGGTGGACGGCGGCTTGCCGTGATATGGGACGTAGTCCCGCAGCGAGCAGTCGTCCGCTCATGATTGTCGTTGGCCGTTTTCCAATGCCTCAAGCTCAAGGTCTTGGTGTTGAAGGCCGACGACGAGCCCGAGTGACTGGTGACAGAGACCGGTAGAAGGGTGTAGCATCCAAGGTTAAGTCGCTTCAATAAAGGTGGGCTGTTGTCCAATGAGTTCTGATATCATTTAGCCCGCCATTTCAGGTGCAGTGAAGCCCATAGTAGAATTAGATAAGCCAATCCACTTTCGGATCCGGTGGGGCTTATCATCACGTGATCATGCTTATCGGTCCCTTTGGTCGCAAAATTTCTGGTTTTCGCGGGGCGTGTCTTTGCGATGAACTATCGTGGTGTAGTTGAGCAACTCCTTCTCAACACCCCCATTTCCTCCACGACACAATGGCTATACAAAAAAAACATGGAAAAGGCCGATTAGATCACTTCTATCGGTTAGCAAAGGAAAAGGGCTACCGTGCTCGAGCTGCCTTCAAACTTATCCATCTAAACAAGAAATATGGCTTCTTGGAGAAGAGCAAGGTCCTTCTGGATCTTTGCGCCGCACCAGGAGTAAGTATTATAACGTTTAATTCTAGCTTTTACATATAGCTAGGAATATGCTGACGCTTTCTCAGTCATGGTGTCAGGTCGCAGCCGAGATCATGCCCGTCAATTCCTTGATTGTCGGCGTGGATTTGTCTCCCATCAAGCCAATTCCCCGAGTCATCACTTTTCAGAGCGATATTACCACGGAAAAGTGCCGTGCCACGATTCGACAACATTTCAAGACATGGAAGGCCGATACTGTCCTGCATGATGGTGCTCCCAATGTCGGTACCGCCTGGGTGCAGGATTCTTTCAACCAAGCCGAACTGGCTTTACAGTCTTTGAAACTGGCCACCGAATTTCTCGTGGAGGGAGGTACCTTTGTGACCAAGGTTTTCAGATCTAAGGACTACAATCCTCTACTGTGGGTTTGCAACCAGCTTTTCAACAAGGTCGAAGCCACCAAGCCCCCGTCCTCCCGAAACGTGTCGGCCGAAATCTTTGTCGTTTGCCGTGGCTTCAAAGCGCCCAAGAAACTTGATCCCCGGTTCCTCGATCCCAAATACGTCTTTGCGGAACTCGCTGGTGCGACGCCCAACAATGAGGCCAAGGTCTACAACCCTGAGGTCAAGAAGCGCAAACGAGAGGGTTATGAGGAGGGAGATTTCACTCAGTTCAAGGAGATGCCTGCTAGCGAGTTCATTCAGACTACAGATCCAATCGCCGTCCTTGGATCTTACAACAAACTTTCCTTTCAACAGCCACTCAATGGCGATGTTGCTTTGGCTGCTCTCGACAAACTTCCAGATACTACCGATGAAATCCGGAACTGTTGTTCTGATCTCCGAGTGTTGGGACGAAAGGACTTCAAGCTACTTCTCAGATGGCGTTTGAAGGTTCGCGAGATCTTTGGACTCAAGGCGAAGGAAACCCCGGTAACAGAGGATCCCGAAGAAGTTGCAGAAGTCGAGTCAATGGATGAGGAGCTCAAGATTCAGGAGGAGCTACAATCTATGAAAGACAGAGAAAACTCCAAGAGAAAGCGAGAAAAGCGAAAGGAGAACGAGCGAAAACAGCGCGAGGTTGTGCGTATGCAGCTTAACATGACGGCCCCCATGGATATTGGAATGGAGGAAGCTGGTCCTATGGGCGAAGGTGCAATGTTCTCGCTCAAGAAGGCTGACAAGACAGATGCCATGCGGAGACTAAACCGCGGCAAAATGGTCATCCCCTCTCAAACAGCTCAGAAGAAAGAGGCGGACAGTGGCCTCGGCTCTTCTGGGGAGACAGATGATGAGAGCGACCCTGAAGAGGACCGCTTGGAGCGCGAGCTTGATTCCATGTATGAGCAGTACAGGGAGCGCAAGTCCGAGACTGATGCCAAGTATCGGGCCAAGAAGGCTCGCAAAGAACACGATGACGATGAATGGGAGGGCTTGTCAGGTGAAGAAGCGCAGGAAAAGGATAACGATTCTTCTGAGCTTGAGGAGGACTCTTCAGACGACGGTGACGAAGAGGAAACGCTCACAAAGGGTCTTGTCAGGGACCTGGATTCTTCCCGGGGCGCCAACGGCCTATCCAAGAGGGCAACAGCATTCTTCAATCAAGATATCTTCCAAGGCATCACTGGTATAGTACCTGAGTCTGAGGAGCCTGCCGAGGATAGTGCGGATGAGGAGATCAACCGGGATGTTGCAGCTGTTGTTGCTCAGCAAGCAAAGAACCGCGAGGCTGAGACACCTTCCGCTAAGCCTGACAAGATTAAGGTGGCAGACGACTCTGATTCTGAGATGGAAGATAATGAGGATGGCTTCGAGGTGGTGAAGCGCAATGAAGAGGATGACTGGGACAAGGACCAGCGAAGATCCGATGGACGACTTGGTAAGTTACAGTTACTCTTCGAAATGCAAAACAATGCTAACCTCTACATAGATATCGACATTATCACTGCTGAAGCCATGACTCTGGCACACCAACTCGCCACAGGACAGAAGACCACGCATGATGCTATTGATGACGGATTCAACAAGTACGCCTTCCGTGACCGCGATGGTTTGCCAGAATGGTTCGTCGAGGATGAGACAAAGCACGACAAGCTACAGAAGCCCATCACCAAGGCCGCTGCTCAGGCTATCAAGGAGAAGATGCGAGCCTTCAATGCCCGCCCCATCAAGAAGGTTCGCGAAGCCAAGGCTCGCAAGAAGTTCAAGGCTGCCCAGAAGCTGGAGAAGCTCAAGAAGAAGTCCGACATGCTCAACAACGACGAGAACATGACGGAGAAGGAGAAGGCGGACAGCATCTCGAGACTGCTCAGCAAGGCAGCCCACAAGAAGCCCAAGCAACCTGCCAAGCTCGTTGTTGCTCGTGGTCTCAACCGTGGTATCAAGGGACGTCCCAAGGGTGTCAAGGGCCGCTACAGAATTGTCGATCCCAGGATGAAGAAGGAATTGAGGGCACAGAAGAGGATCTCGAAGAAGAAATGAGTGATTTGAGGTGTTGGGCACGAAAAGTAGACACGGCATCACTGCTTTTATTCTGTATTTGGCGTTTGTCTAGACTGTATGCTGTTTGTTCCCCAAGCTTACCTCGCGAACAAACGTGGATGTTGGATAGAGGGGGCCTGTAAAGTCCAAATCGTACCTAGGTAGTTTAGGGAGTCGGGTCAGCATGGCACGGTGTAACCAAAAGCATGGGTTGTTAATACCAGTAATTGACGGCAAGGACGAAACCTTCGTCTTCCTCGGCGCATGACTGCAGAACCTTGTGATACCTTGAATGAATGAGCATCTTTACTTAAGAACCTGGGTATGGACGAGCTTACCACATAGCCGGAAGATACAGCATATCTCCAGGGTTTAAGGTAACTCGTAAAGGTCGAGCAAGACGAGAGAACCTCGTAGCATTTTCTTCAGGCCTGTCAGGATCCCAAATCGCAAACGGGACAGACTCGTCATCAGAATCCATCTCGAGCTTCATGCCGTCTTCTCCCCGTTTATACGTGGCTGGCCGGAGAGGTTTCTCGTTGACACAAGGATGGCACAAGGGAGGCAGCAAGACAAAGTGCTTTCTTCCCAAGACTTGCACGTAGATGTTTTCGTAGTTATCCTTGTGCATGGCTGTAACGGACTTGGAGTTGCCGATCCATAAATTGACAGCGTCGGGAGACTTGTCAAGTGCTATCCTTGCAAAGGGGATGTCTCTCTGCACATCTGAGAAGAGACTGATGTACTCTTCTCGAAGGTTGTCATTTTCTGAGAGTTTGTTCAGCATGGTCCTGATGATGATTATACGAAAGCCTTACGGGTTTGCGCATATCGCACTTCAGAATCGCGAGGAAAGTCAGGGTCCGTCTCTTGGCGAGCTACATGCTCGAGAAGCTCTTCAAAAGGTTGATCTTCATAGTGAGGCTTTGCAAAAACTAGAGAGTCTTGGCCGGGAGGAATTGTAGGCATATCCGCGTTACTATCTTGAGTCAGCAAACGACTTCTTCTCTACTCGGCTACCAATTCGCACCCATATGGCGTGACAGCGACATTCACATATTGGCCTTTTAAAGCAGAGAGAAGATATGCAGAGTTCCATTCCCGACATGCTTTCCATGACGAGGCACCGTCTCGTATAACAAAGGGTGTGTTGCGGGCAACATATCGCATAAACTCGAGAGGACTAGGTTCGTCGTGCAGCTCATCAATAACGTTGCTGTTGAGCTCGTTGAAGGTGGAGATGAGATTCTCAACGGCCTTATCGGCAGAGAATGTCGTGTTCTTTGAGTTTTCTCCTAGCTTAGCGCTAGGTGCTGAGCTTTGGGGAACAGGAGGCTCACTCATTGTTGTTGATGCATCTGAGGTAAGGTCGGAATCGGTTGAGTTTTTGATGGAGTACATCGGAGAGAAAACAGCCCACGTCAAAAACACAGTGAGATTTTGAAATTTAAGAAATATTTCAAGAGTATATGCATACTTCGAAAACTAACAGAGATACCACCGGAGACTACTGTAATAAGAGCCATGTGATATATAAATCAATAATAGCAATTTCAGGGCCATTGCTTGTCGAGTGAGCCTATGCAGGGTAAGCCAGTCTACGTAAGAAATAGACCATTCCGCCAAAAGCAGAGGTACCACCTTGACATCTAAGGTAGGTACTTTAGGTTGATAAGGTTTTATACTACGTGATTATGGGTGCGAGAATTATGGTAGACTCCACGAAACAATAAAGAAAAATATAATATAATAATAGTATGGTCTTTTTTTTTTTTTAAATCAGCATGAGGTTGCTTCTTAGCCCTTATGGAACTATATGGAAATTGTTGAGAATTTGAAAGCGGTTGGTCGTCACTGATACCAGAAAGAGAGGCGATGACAAGGCGTCCCTACGTCCTCACATCCCGTCCATAAGACCTTCCTCGGCACCTAGGTAGGGAGGCACTAGTGGTAACTTACGAGGGTTCTGGGAATAGTTGAGTTGCACTAACTCATCGTGGATGCTTAGATGAGTCGACGTCATAACTTACGCCCAACATATGGATCACTCGAGGCTATGACCAGACTAACTGAAACATCTGGTCCTGGAAAGCACATGGTGGTGATAGTGTCTAGACTTGTATTGATTGGAGTGACAGGTCATCGGTACCCTGTCTGCCTGTGGCTGCATGTGGAGTTGAGTGGTTGTCCAATTTGAGTTGCTTGAGATGAAAGGTTGCTTTTGTGAGCGGGAAGCAAGGACAAGGGTATAAAGTGGTTACCAGAAGGGGCGGAATGGGTGGCATCAAGGCTGGCAAAGTGCAGTGCCTTACCTCAAGGGGGGGCATAGACAATTACTGAGCGTTTATTCGATGACCAATGTTTACCTCTCTATTTCTTATAAAACAGTTCGACGCCCAGTTGTCCTTTGTGCAACCGCCAAGTATCACATGTGAGCCGAACTGGGATAGGTATGCAGTGGAGTTTGATGCCCGGCAAGGTCCAGGTGCAATGAGCGCAGAAACAGCTGATTCTTTTCGCCCGTTTCCGTCACGCTCTGTCGGGTCTCCCCTGCGTTCATTTTGCATTTACATATCTGCAGATACAGCACTAATCTGCTGTAGGGTATGATCGGCAAGGCCGGGCTACAGCCCGGGCAAGCAATTTTCCCGGGTTATTCTTTATAATTATATATAAATCTGACCGTTATACCTAATTAGGCTCTATTAAGCTCTATTAGCTTAATTAGGTAACCGTTCTAGCAGCCAGAATGTACTAAGCTAGCAGGGGCCGCTTAGCTATCTATAAGAGGAATAAATGCCAAAAAATCTGCCATTTTTCTTAAGTTGTAACCCAGGTGTAAAACTACCTGAGTTTTAGCCTGGGCTAGATATAAAGCAGCTACCGTTAAAATCAATGTACCTTCTCCAATCTGCCCGGGCTGCAGCCCGGCCTTGCCGATCAGGGCCGTAAGGTACCAACTAACTATACTTTTGCGAGGTGGTGAATCAAGGTTCCTCTCCAAGACCAAGACGCGTCAACTACCTAAGTAGAGACATCCATTCATTCGCACACGGGCCGCCTGCCCAGATGCTGCGGATGCCAATGGAAACGGCAAGAGCTGCCCCTAGCGGCTTGTTGATCTCCCTTCCTCCTTCCATTCCCGGTTTTCCTCTCCTCTGAGCATCCCGTCACCTTCCCCAGCTTGCCGGGTTCTTCCCATCCCCAATTGAGACCGTCTTGCCCTCTCATTCTTTCCTTACTCTCCTCTGCAGACATCCAAATACGGGAAGGCACCAAGGTTTTGACTTTTGAGATTCAGGGCAGCAGCTAGTTCTTGGTAGCATCGCGCTTCGCTGTCATCACCCTCTATCCCGTCTTAGTTCAACCTAGGTAACTTTAGTTTCTGTTCTGCCCACTACTCGTAGCGTCGGCCAATTTTGCGTCCTTCATCAACATCATCAAGCCCGAGCTCAGCCCAGCTTTCTTCACGGATCGAATCTACAGTGTTTGATCATATCGCAACACTTTCGGAGATCGCGGATCTTATATTGTCTACCTAGCCACGACTTTGAAAGCTACACCTGGTCCCCTTGTCCTCCCAACTCCGGGTCCCAACCCAGCATTGTATTGTCGAGTCTCGTGACCTGATCTGCACCGGATCTGACCTGGCCTGACGACGTAAGGCACGACGGAACTGCTAACACGAGCCTCAACGCGCCCTGATTGCCGTTGTGGTCCTGGCTTCACCCTCGTCCTGCTGTAACGTCTGGTTTTCTCCAGCGGCGGCGCTGCCCGCCTTAGCGCATCGAACCACCGCCGTATTGGAGCTTTATCGACAAATATTTTGGTCCATGTCACGCCAGCCACAAGACAATCCGAAGCTTAAGCTCCCGCTCCGCTTCATCTCAGCTTCTGGCAACCTCACCTCTCTTCTCTTACTCTCACACTCGCATATTCACACATGGGATCGTAGGCAGCTCCAATCTCACCTACCGTCCTCATGATCTGGTACTTGTTGTACCCACTCCGAGGGTCAGTTTCATTTGCCCTGAACATCCTCGTGCTCCCGTTCCGTCCTCCGCCCCCAGCTCACATGCAGTCACAGAACAACAGAGGCACCGGTCCTAGCGCCAACTCATCCTCTTCGCCGTGCGCTTTGTCGATATGGATCCTATGTTGCCAGTCATGTTGTCACAACTCTCCTCGTCTCGGTGGTGGTGGCCACCATGCTAATTTATCCTATCCCTTACCTCTTTACAAGTGACTACGTCAATGGCGCTTCCAATCTACCTCATCATGCTTGGACTGTTGCCCAACCGCTGCCATATGGTGCCAGCATCCGTCCCGATGTCATGATGCGTTCTATATGGGTCCACGGCACTTACATGCAGGCTCTGGATCGGGATCTGCTTACTTCTGCTTTGGAACTACAGAATGAGTTGCTTGGCAGTACTGAACACTTTAGCCCGATTCGAGCTCGAAATGTCGTCCGTTCTCTGCCTGAGCCAGGTATTGATCTATCTACAACTCAGCGCGATGCTTTTCACGCCATCAATGGCTTAAACAACCAGTCGTGGTTCTTTCACTCACCACTCCAATACTGGGATTGCATTGGAAAGAATATCTTGGTAGACCCAGATATTCTGTCGACTGTAAACGAGAAAAAGACACAGTCAACATCTGTCAACGTGACACTAAGACATTCCATCGTGTTCAGTGGCAAAAGGTTCGAAGAACGTCGTCTGGTCGCCGCGGATGCCCTCGTCATCACCCTAATCTATCTACGAGACTCACCCGTAGGCGAACAATGGGAGAGGAAGGCTGCCTTGCTCCCAGAAAAAGTTTCAAGTAAATGGGACATCTACCCACCTGATGGTCGATCCACCTCCAGCCAGCTTTACGAGTTTCAGTTTCGTCCCATATCTCGTCAGGATTCGGTTATCCTCACTATCGCCTACGCCCTAACCATGGTTTACTTCCTCATGAGCTTGTCAAAACTGCGGGCGTTCAAGTCCAAGTTTGGACTCATTGTCACTGTTGTGTCCCAGATCGCCTTCTCTGTCATGTCAAGCTTCACCGTGTGCGCTATCTTTAGGCTCGATTTATCGCGCATTCCTCGGGCAGCCTATCCGCTGGTTGTGCTCTCTATGAGTCTCGAAAATATCTTTAGGCTCATCAACGCCGTCATCATTACTCCCGCTGAAGACTCAACGAGCAGCCGCGTCGGCCACGCTTTCGGGGAAACTGCCCACACAGCTATCGCTAGCTCTATGCAAAATGCTCTGCTCCTACTGATTCTCTCACGCTGGGTATCGTCAGGTGTTTCGGCCTTTTGCATATTTGCTGCCGTAGCGATTGGTTTCGACCTTTTCTACCTATCAACGTTCTTCTTGTCGGTTCTCAGCGTTGATGTTCGACGAACAGAGCTCAGTGATGCGCTTGCCAAAGCTTCAATGCGTCACAATCGTGGCGAGTCTGAGTTTAAACCCCGGAGTATATGGGATCTCGCCCTTCAAGGCAGAATCACCTTATCAACGCGCATAGCGGGCACCATCGTCATGCTTGGTTTTGTCTTCATTGCCCAGTGGCACTTCTTGGACAAAGAGACCATACTGAATTTCCTCACGCATCTGTTTCGGGGGTATGGCGCGCTGGAAAACGCTGGCTCCTCGCAACACTCTTTGGACGCCATCCACCAGGCACGAAGTCCAAAATCCTGGCTACGATTACAAGACCACGCAACGGCGCAAGAGATCATTAGCATCATTAAGCCCACGGCACATAGCTATGTTGCGAGGGTCTTTGAACCGGTCGTGTTTGTCATGAAGGGTTCGGATCGCATGCTTCATTATAGGGAGCCGACCCTACTCCCGGCAGTTTATGACTTTATCAATCACCAACTTACACGTTTTGTCGTTATATTGCTTGTGGTAATTGCTAGTGTTCGACTGCTCACAAGCTTCCTCTTGTGGGAAGACGAAATAGACGAGGATGATCGTCACTCAGACACGGACCCAACGCTAGGCGTCAAGTCTTTTACTGGAGGTCATGTCCTTGACATTGCCATGCTGGAAGCTGCACCTGATGGCCATGTTGTGTCGGTTGGACTAGATCGTATAATTCGGGTCTGGGATGTCCGGCCTGGCGGCTTGCAGTATGTAGTTGCCGATGGGGAGTTATCAGACAATGCCCCATTTCCGGTTTTTGCAATGGCCATCGATGACAGCTCGAAATGGCTGGCCATCTTGTCTACCTACAAGGTCGCTTTGTGGAACCTTAAGGAGAAGGTCTGGGGCCCTTGGCTGTCTGTTAACCTTCATGGCCAGAAACCCGAAGCCTTCTTCTTTGGTTCGTCTGATCCAAGGACCGACATCCCTAGGCTAATCCTAGTACGGCGAAACGGGATACTGACCGAATTCATGCCGGATGCAGGTCAAGGATCAGACTTTGGCATCTGTCGAAGCCCATTAACCTGTGTTCGGCCTCTTATTGGAAAACGTAAGGAAAATCTCCAACCAAAATCCCCGAACTGAAAACTGACATGAGAAACTTTGAATAGGAAGCAAGCAGGCAGCTCCATTAGTCGCTATCGTCACAGCATCTCGACGAGGGTGTGTTCATGCGGCAACAAGGGAGACGTTGTCCTGGAACTCTCGAAGTGTGCAGTTGGAAGGGATTGAAAATGACGAAGTTCACCAAGTGGTGCCCCTTGCTTCATTGGGTCTCTTCTTGATTGCCGGAGCCAGCCGCGTTCACCTTGTGAATATGGAAGACTATAGCCTTGTACACACCTTCTCGACGGAACGGATGACCCAGCGCTCCTTGCAGAGTGCATCTTCTTGTCACCAATCCTCGCAAGCGGGGATCAACGGGCTGGCATGGTTCATTTTGTGTTATACCAGTGCGGAGTCTGGGGATTGTGTGGTGCAGACATTCGTTCCTCCAGATGAGCACGATATGATTTACTACCAAAGTTCTGCGACTCCAATAACCAGAAGCTTGTGTGCCTGGGAGTCTACCAAGGAGACAGTGAGGCACATAGAGAACCCTGGCTCTTGGAGTGTTTTATCGGACGGTAGTGTTGTCGGGATACGACAGAAGTCATGCCGAGCTCTCAATATCGAAGCCAACGGACGACGCAAACCAGAAGGACTTCGTCATCGATCTCCGCGTAAAGAGCCAGGACGAGATTTGTTTGGGCGTTGGGAGGTTTGGACCGCACCGCAAAGCGACCAGCTACGGATGGATGAGACACGACCTCTGTTCCAGGATGATGAAAAGGCAGGACATTTGATTGTGACGGACCTGGGGCCTATGGTAAGGGTAGGACAGAGGTCCATTGCATTCAGCTTTGGAAATGTGGTGAAGCTGGTCACAGTTGGTGGACATGAACGGTTCGAGAGCAGTACAGTGGACAAGAACCTCGAGCACCTGAACGTCGGAAGCAGGCGTAAAAAGCCAGGTACACTGGTACGCTCCAGAGCTTGGAGCTAGTTGGTTTAACAGAAAAAAAATTTTGTCTCGGGAAACTCGGCGTTTGGCTTTCATGACAGTCGCTCAGGGGTTTTTGCTTGCATATCGGTTGCGTTGGATGGGATAGATGGGGCGCAAACGGGGTCGGTTTTGTATGGGTTGTTCAAAAGATTCCCAAAACCAGGAGTATATTTTATATTTGGTCAGGCGGCAGGGGGCAAATGTGTTATATGAAGGGACCGGCGTCAGTACCATATATAGTTGGTCGGAAATAAGGCTGAGATTTTGAGTTGACAGAATCTATCGTGATTGAGATAAGCTTCACAGTCACATCGAAGACGAAGCATGGGACTGTATTAGTATAGTAGCTAGAGGCACC
Source organism: Fusarium sp. NRRL 66739 (assembly GCA_021655895.1). Lineage (NCBI taxonomy): Eukaryota > Fungi > Ascomycota > Sordariomycetes > Hypocreales > Nectriaceae > Fusarium > Fusarium sp. NRRL 66739. The sequence continues at coordinate 39,776 of JAJJWO010000100.1, forward strand.
AACATGAATCCAGCTCTTTCCCAAATGCGTATAATTATCAGGCATAACATATGCCAATGATGTTAAGATAGGTCAATGGATTCATTGCCTGATATTATGACTTTTGGCATATCAATACTAAACTATGACCTATTTATTAGGTCCGTAACTTATTACACAACGACTGGCAGTCTGTTTTATCATTCTTTGATTCATGATGAAAAACAGTTGACTATAGCGCCGCGATAATGTACGTATACCGAGTGCTTAGGGGCAGATAATGCAACGGAAAGAATGGGCAGAAAACCCAGCAATCTCACCGCTACTTTGGCGTGCCTAACAAGATGATGCTCCTGGGAGCTGAGCGAAGAATAGAGACAAACAAGTGACGTGAAGTGGGATACTATAAAAAAGAAGAGGTTGGGAAACTGGCAACGAATTATGGAGCCTGTGGCGTGTAAGTCGCAAAGATCAAGACAAGCGGACGGACGAATGAAAGCCAAGGACAAGTTCCGCGGAAGCTACGTGTTCGGAGGGAGCGGTCGCATGTAGAGAGGCCACCCGTGATGTCGGATGTGCAATGATCGAGTGGAAGACACGAGATGGTGAAGTTATAATCAAGGAGGTTGGGAAGTGCAGGGTAGACGATGATTGGATCGGATGTCTAAGCCTTGGGAACGGAGTAGTTGGATGAGCTTGATCGTGAAGGAATGACGATTTGATGTCCACTTGAGTGGGTTAGGTAGTCTATAGAAGTAGGGGGAAGTGAGTGTTGAGTTGTGAGTTGTCTTGAAGCCCATTGGCGAGTCGAGTTGGTGTGAGAGAAGACTCAAGGCCGAATTAGGTATCTCAGGGCTGCAGACTGTCACAACAGTAGCCAACGGTTGTCAATATGCAAAAAATTACAGGTATTACTGGTTCCGTTGGCTTATCAGACTCTGAAAGGGCTTTGACACGAAGTGAGACAGCCGATGATTGACATGGATGCGGGTCTAGTCTCGGCAAAGCCCCCATCTGGGTGTCACTCTCTTCCAAGGAATATGCTGTCACTTCATCTGCCTGGGGGTTGACCGTTTATGGCCTGTTGGGCGCTGCACAGTCCAACGGGTAAAGAAGGGAGATTCACACAGGTGGAGGTGGAGGTGGAAGCGGAGGCAAAGGCAAAGAAAGGCAAAGGCAAAGGCGGAGGTGGAGGTCGTGTCTGACAGTAGAACCATGTAAGTGAGACCAAATGAAGCTAATGTTGCGTAGGTACAACAGAAGACTCGTAACGGCAAAGCCCAATTAGGAAATAAAATAAAGATCGAGTCGAGGAGAAATGAGGAAGGACAGGTTCATCGTAGAAACATGCTCTTTCCTTGTGTGCCTAAGCGTCTGTCGTTGGGAAGGTGCACCTGAAGCTCATCTCATTTCCACCCAACGTTGCCGGAGCTGATATTTTCTTTTTCCTCACCAAGGTTGTTATCCCTCACCCTTCAATTCCCAGCCTCGTCGTCAACCAGTCCCCGCCGCCTCGCCGCACGTTTTTCCATTTTTGAATAATTTTTTCTTGGGTCCGTGTCGTCTTTTTATTTTTTTTTTATTTTTTACTTTGCCAGGCCTAAGGTTCACTCTCTGAGGAGCCGGGTTCCCCATACCGTTTTTTACCTTCAGTACCGCGTCGTGCCGCGTCGATTGACGCTCTTGTGGCGCGTGTTGGTCCTGTCTTCTGCCTTCTTTTTGCAGTCTCGAGAAACCGTGGACTTGAATCTCTTAATCCTGCAATCGTGCTACTTCTGCGTGTTTGCTTCGCATTTCAAGACTCGTACAAACGATTGAAGCCCGAGCCATTCAATATAGGCCCTCAACGACAAAAATAGCACAGCGAGATCACTGGGCTGATCGGCTTGGTGTGAGTCTTTTGTTTACTCGCCAGTCGGTTCAACTATTTTTTGGATACGGTCCCTTGCAATTTTCACGCTGCTGGAAGCAAGACACATCGATAAACTCCAACATTCGGCTCAAACGGAACGACAAAACCACAAACGGCATCTTTCAATCAAGGCCAAACGTCAGTCACCTCTCATCGTCGTCTTCAAACAAGCGTCCGATCCCACTAAGCAAGACCCTCACCACCCTGGTCCAATACACCAGCGTCCAGTGGTGCACTCTCGATAGCGGTGCCTATTTGGGGATCAGGGTCCCCTGGTCTGGCCTGGCTGACCATCTCACGGACCTGGTCTTGAGCAAAAACCCCAGTTCCCAGCCCACTGACCGTCTTGTTAGGCCTGTTGCCCGCTCTGCTCACCGCCTGCCCTGATCATTCGCTGAACCTGGGCTGGGCTGGACTTAGACACGCTTCGGCTCCTCCTCGCTGGCCACTCTCACCCTTCAACCCAGCGCGCGACTGGTCGGCCGTATAACAACTTCCAAACGGGCCTGCCATCCTGTCGTTTCTCCGCCATGCTATTCGGTATCGCTGATTGTGCGTTTGTTTCACGCTCCTAGTCTCTCGCTCTATTGTAGTCCGTCCTGTTGTCGTTTGCCCTCAATCGCAATCGCGCGTTTGCCCACTTGCGTCTTGTCCATCGTCATTGTACCTTGAAGCAATCGCAGTTGATCAACGCCGGGCTCTTGACCATTCACGCGCATGCGCCTTCGTGTACCGTTCGCCTCTCAAGTCGCATTAGGTCAATTGGCTTCAAGAAGCTTCCTTGGCCGGTACTGCGCCGTCTGAGCGTCATCTGTCACTCGTTCTTATCCCGACGCTGTCATTCTGGGTCTTGAAACCTCGTCGCATCTTGTCGCATCGCATCGCTAGCATCCGGACCAACCATCACCAGTACGTCTCGGATCCAATCATAGCCTGCCAGCTGTCGCGCGCGCGCCTTCAACTTGGTTCGCCGACCCCGTAGAGTCGCCCCTCGACAGAGCAAGGCCTTGCTGTTCCTGGCCTGAATTGCTCTGGCTGCCTCTCATCTCACTGCATCGTGCGAGCTGCTGCATTCGCGTCGTTCCCGCTGTTCGCTTTGCTGCAGCTGTGGAGCTCGGTAACGGTTAGTCCAGCCAACCTCCTTCTCCTTGCCTCCATTTTCCTGAATTTCCCTGCTTCTCCTTCGTCGCATCTTCTGCCCTCGTCTATGACGCCTGTCACTCGTGCTTTGATTCATATGCGAGGCTATTCTCTTTCCCACTCGCCCCTCTGCTGCCCTGGTCGATATATCGAAACTAAAGCAAAGTACCTAGTCTCAGTCGTGGACCCTTCTACGCCTAGCTTGTCTACATCCGAGTCCTACTTTGCAAGTATCGGCTGGACTGTATGGCGTCCTCTGAGGTCGACCAAAAGTTTCTCGGCAAGCTGGCCAAAGCTGTCGAGAATGACAATCCCCTCCTGGCCACTATGCTCTTCAAGATTCTAGGCTTGTCTCTCAACCTCGCTGAACAACTTGTCGCTGCAAAGAAGCAACGCCGACCTGATTATGAGCCGTCACCCAACGCCCTACGGCGCGTCTTGCGTATCATCTGGCTTTCTCGAGAAGGCAAGGTGATGCTTGAGCAGTACGTTCTCCCAATGGTCGGTAATTATGTCGAACTCAAGGTCCTTGCGTATAAGCTCCGCGCTTCATTCTCACACATCTTTGCTCTCTTTGGAAACACGCCTGCAGTTTCAAACTTGGGCAGACAGACACCAGATGTGACAGCTATTCTGACACCACGCTTGGACAAGGGCAAGGGACGAGCCGCCGACTTGGAAGTTGACTCGAGGCCCTCCTCGGTTCAGCCAACTCATCCTCTTGAAGGTGGGCCTGTAATGCCACCTCCAGGGTTCGAGGACCGCAATCTTACATTGTCTCCCAACTTTCTCATTCCAGCCAAAGACTATCTGCCCGAGGCGAGACAGCACTTCATCGAGGCTATACAGCTTGCCGACTCGATGCTTTGGGGCTCCCACTCTCTCCGTCTCTCTGTTAAGACAGAGTACGCTGCCTTTCTGTACGAATGCGCCCACGATCCTGAGGGAAGCCGGAAAGTTGCTAAGGACACCATCGCGGAAGTATACGAAGCCACCGAGGGAATGGACGACGACATGTTTAATGACGCTTGCGAGCTGGTTACGGTCCTGGGCAAGATGATGAAGCGTGGTCTGGGTACAGGTGGCACTTTGCGTAAAGGCCCGACTTTGAATCCAAGTCTGGTACCCAGAGCCACTCCCCCTCCTGGCATGGAGAATCCGATATGACGAGAGCTGGAGCAGCCTGGAAGAAAGTCGTAATATTTACCTGCAACAGGCGACAACGCTGGCATCGCACTGAGTGAGTCCAGAACCCTCACGCCAGGGCTGGATATAGCTTGGTGGTGTTTGCCAGTTTAATATCAGCAGGAAACCCAGTCTCGAGCTTGAGTCACCGCAGACGCTAAGAATAGTCTGGGTTGATTCACATTTTGGCGGCCCGTTCCGTACCGCACCGTCGCACCCCGTCGTGTGTGGGGGGGATCTTAGACATGGACAGCAACAGTACATCTTATCTCTGCATCGGCTCAACACAAGCTTGTCAAGACCAACGCGACGTCGGCCACTCATTGCTTCAGTATGAGGCCGAGAAAACTACAGCATCTAGCGTCGGTTGTTGTCAAATAGCGCTGTGCCTGTCATCCGGCCTCGAGTATTAGACACATCCATCACGACGTAGCGCGAAATGGATTAAGCGCGCATTTCATCTTTTTGACTTCTACCTTGTTATTTGATACCCAACAGTATTTCTGGAATCTTGTCTGCATGTACATTGGACCATTTATCTACCTAATTATCATCGACTTTGATATGGAGAAAAAGACTGGCTTTTACTTTACGGTGGTGGTTAGCTGATTTGCATTCAACTGACGGTTGGGAAAATAGAGAGAAGTGTTCTACACTGGAACGTTGGTCGCATTTACTGGGCGCGTCTAATAGATGTATCATCAAGGTAGCAAGCATGTGGCTGTTTTACCAAATACCCAGGACGTTTGCCCCGGCTCGTCTATTGCTTCTATCTAGCCGCATTCCATGGTGGACTGGCTATTAGACTTGCTCTCATCGAAGTGAGCAAATACAACTTTGGCAATATCTATCGGTTTTGGTTTTACTCCCCGAACGCCTTGACTAGGTCCAATCGTCTCTGTTTACAGAGAACTATTCGTTTCTGAATTAGTCAAAAAGACTCGAGCAACAAAGCCTGTATCGTGACAAGAGACGGTCAACTTGTCAGTTCAAGAGTCAGAATCCTCGTGGGACTGCTTGGCAATCCAGTCCTCGACCTTGATGCGACTGTCGATGCTTCGGCTGGCAGCACGCTCTTTCTTGGCTTCGGCGGCCTCGCATTTGGCTCGGATAGCCTCGAGGGGAACCATGCGGCCAGTGACGTTATAGAAATTAGCCTGCATCTCGAGCCAGCGGGATCGTTTATACTTGGTGTCAAGAGCAGCGAGGAGATCGCAATCTCGCTTTCCAAGGTAGTCGTCTGGCTCTGGGTGGATTCCCGCTGGGTATAGTTCCCCGTAGATGTGGTCTTGGAGGTATTTCATCTCCTCCTCCTTTTCTGCATCGCCGTATGCGAATCGCGACGAGGATTCGACAGACTCGACGGATGCTTCTTCGCCCGATGCGATGGAAGATGCGCTCTTGTCCGAGGTCTTTGCTTTGGCTCGTGCTTTGGCCTTCTTGTTCTCGGTTGCGACTTTGGTGTTGCGAGTGCCTTTGTGCCACTTGTTGGTCGAAGTGTTGGTCTTGTTCTTGGCCTTTGTCTCGGTGTTCGCCTTGGAGCTGGCCTCTTCCAGGGGACTGGACTCTTCTTCATCATACTCATACTCATCGTCGTCGTCCTCGTCGTCCTCGTCTTGATCATCAGTTTGGTCGCTTCCGTCAGTGTTGGTCTCACCCGCACTCGTGGTGGTGGCATCGCCAGTCTCTGCCTGAGTAGCTGGCTCTGAATCGGTAGCCGAGCCCTGAAGGATCTTCCAGCGAGCTCTGACATCATGTTTGGCCTTGCAGAGCGCAGTGGCAATGAAGCTCCAGGTTTCTCCGGCCTCTTTCATGCTGCGAAGAAGACAATCTTCAGAGAGAGACCAACTGGGGTCGTTGTTGGTAGAGACGTTGGAGGACTTGGCCGAGGTGTCAGCGTCAGTGGAAGCCTCCTCTGTCTGCGCAGAAGACTCATTCTCAGCCGAGGAGCTCGCCTTGCCCTTGCCCTTGCCCTTCTTGTGTTTGTTTCCTTTGGCTGACGAGTTGCGGCTCTCTGAAGTGGTCTCACCATCAGCTGACTCGGTAGTCTCAGCATTGCCGGAGCTCTCTGCCTCGCTCGAGGTCACGATCTTGACACGGCGACCTTTGGCATTGCAGCACTTCTTGTTACACTTGTTGCCGTGCTTCTTGTTGCAGATGCTCTGCTTCTCCGAAGAAGACATGCCCGACTCGTACCCAGACGTATCACCGCCGGCCGACGACGACGAAATAGCGAAGGCAGGACTGCCTTCAAGCTCAGCGGGCATCACAGTGTCTCCGGGCAACTCCGCATAGCCCGGCACGACGGAATTGTGACCCATCAGACTGTTCGCGATGGATAGATGAAAGCTTCTTGGCGAGAGTTGTTGAACCATGACGAAGTTAGAACCACGCGATGTGTCGGTGTCTTGACGGCGTTAAGAACTTCGATGCTACATTCACAAGTCAGTTTCTCGGAGCTATGAACCCAAGATCTGAGCCAACCCTTGGAGAGAAGAGGTTGTGCCAAGTCAGGATGACAGAGAACGAGTGACGAAAGGACAAGAACCTACCGCGTATAGAAGCGCCGGTATCAAGAAACGAAGGGAAGAAACAGTTATCCACTGATGTAGCCAGCTATTTCAAGGGTTGTTGAAGGTTGAAGGAAAAGAAAAGCCCCTGAGCGTTGTCGTCGTGATGCAGAGGGGAAGAGGTTGCTAAAAACAAAGTTGGTGTTTCTCAAAAAGCGAGTCGAAATCCTCTTCTCCCCCCCTTTTCCTTTTTTTCTGCCCTGTTGATGCGAGAAGCAGCAGATGTTGCCAGTGCCAGTGGAAGACGGTCACTGGGATTCTGCCTCTCGAGGTATCTCGGCAGAAGGGGGTTTATTATAGAGCAGACAATAGGGAGCAGAGCACCGAGAACAATGGTGGATGCTATCAATTTCAGCACCATAATAGCTAAGCTGGCTTCTAATGATGTGATATTTCCAGCTTAGAGGATGAGTATAATTAATGGCCTGGGTACACTCAAGAGGCACATTCCCTATCCCCTCAAATTCGGCCACTCGCAATAGTGAGGACAATAGATTCGAATGCCCACTTTAACCAATTCACAAAGAATAAACAACAAAACAATAACACCATCAACAAGGCCAACATGGTTGTACTTGTCACATCATGATACGATATCGAGCCTCGGAGATAGTACGTTGGATCAATAGCTAGCTAGGTATGGATCCAATCCAATGGGACAACTGCCAAATTTGCTGACTCATCTCACAACTGATTCGATACCTAAATCAACTTGGTATCAAAATTAATAAAGTCAAGATAAGCCAAGAGTCGACGACTCTTTTTCATCCGCCATTGACTTGCGTATACGCCAAATTCTGTGCCAGTTATTGACTTTCCAAAACGGTGACAGACAGGCAGAGAGACACAATGGCAGACCTTCTACCTCCCCTCCCCGCCGAGTATGCTCGCGGTCTCGAACTCATCGATGCTGCTCATGCCCAGGACCCTAGGACAGTCCAAGACCCCCAAGGAACTTCACTGCCATATGAGCTCAACTACGCTCAGAAGATGACCAAGTGGCTCGCTCGACGATGCCCAGATGCCAGCCCTGTTCTACAACTCGCCTGTCGAGCCCAGCACTTCCGGAGGTCAGTCCCTCAGCTTCAGTTACAGTGCTTAACTCACAAAGTGTTCTAGATGGGAGATTCCTCGCAGCAGTTACCCTATGACTCGTCCGGGATACTTGTCTTGGCGTGCAAAGCTCAAGGCTCAGGCTGCTGCTCAAGTCGCCGAGTTACTCGCTTCTCCCGATATTCAACCTCCGATCCCCGAGGAGGATCGCGCTCGAGTAGCTGCCCTGATCCGCAAGGAGAACCTCAAGTCGGATGACGAAACCCAGGCTCTCGAGGATGTGGCATGTCTGGTCTTCCTTGATGATCAGTTCGACGATTTCGAGCAAAAGTCAGATCTTGACGAGGCAAAAATGATCGGGATTCTTCAAAAGACGTGGGGCAAGATGGGTGACGAGGGACGGCAACTAGCCTTGAAGATGAACCACAGTGATCGAGCCAAGGAGCTGATAGGCAAGGCTCTTGCGGCTTGAATAGATATTTGTGCATCGGACATGCAGCTTCGTAGCCTCATTCTGTTGACTGGCTGTGCATCTGTTGAGTGGCGGCATGTTTGCCAAGACAAACCTACAGTATATCTGAGAGGAACATAGTTGACCAATGCCACGATCCTGCACAAGCACAAGCACACGGGCAAGGCTAAGCAGACGCCTCCTTGCATTGCATGAACCATGACGAAGCTTCGTACAAGTGCCATACGATAAATCAACGGCACCAGTGGTGTCTCACAAATATCCCTCAAAAAAAGTAGCAGCATTAGGACTGCCACGTTCAGGTGACAAGGCTCTATATGCAAGCCTCCAAGAGTTGACAGGCTCTTCCCTTATCATGTCCGATAGATTGTTCACTTACACAAGGAGAAGAGTCCGTAATATTTCGGCCCCGGAAAACGCTACCGATCCGAGACATGGTGACGGCAGTAGATCCATTGACCAGGGGCAAGAGATCTTGGGAAGAGATGGGCGTTTGTGACACAAATAACCCCCTGTCGTGGCGCTACTGTGACGGGAAGCCAAGACACCGCTGTATGTTTGCCAGCCAGCTCAAGAGATGTGATCCCTGCGCCCATCTGCCAGCCCTACACCATCTGTTTGCTCTGATGTATGTAACTCGAACCCTTGAGGCTTCGAGGCTTCACGTTGGCTCGTGTAACACTTGAGTTCTCTGTGTCAACTCACATCGTGCTCTTGACTGGTAATACAAGAGATCCGGCGTGTTCCCGATCCAGCACATCACAGCCTGTTACGGCCATCATCTATCGATTTCCCAACGCCCTGGAACCTCTACAGCCTCGCTTTTCTCTCTCCCTTTTCGCGTTTGGTCAGTCGGTAGAGGTCGAGAGACATGGCATGCTTTTCTTGACAGCTCGGATCCGGGTCCGGACATAATTGCCCAAACAATATCGTAAGGGTGACGTGCGCTATTGCTCGTGCCGTCCCTAATGCTGCCGAGGACACGAGCATTGCTTCGATTGGAAGAGAAGACTCATTGGTTTTCCAACCGTCGTCGGGATCTTGTCTTTGTACGCCATCGTGGCGCCATTCTCCCTCTGAAAGACAGGAATGATAGGACTGCCCCCCTCACTCTACACTGCAAGGGGGACCGTCATGATAGGTAACCAAGATATCGTGAGTTTTTGTAATCATCATGTGAACCGTCTATGCCTGGCCAGACCTGGCCCCTCTGAACATAGACGGCATGGTAAAAATCGAGCCAAAGCCAATGGCCTATCGTTCAATCATGATCGTCCAGGGGCCGTGGAGTCATGGCAAGGTTGTTGCTTTTTCGAACCAAGATCTGGCAGTCTAAGCCGTAGCTGAAAAGTGCGTCACCCCTACCCTGTCAATTTGATCTGTTGGATGGGGATGTTTGGCAGAGCCCAAAGGGATGGTAACCGGGTCACTCGAGTTGTAGATCCCATCTGGACTTTACCTAAATATGGAATAGAATTGGACAGCAAGAGAGCTGAAGCAGCCCCACAGAGTAGTCTATGGATCATCATAGTTGCTTGCTGGGGCCTCCATCGTCATGCTCTAAAGGGTAGCATCTTTGGATTGTCGCAAGCCGTGAGCCAACAGTTCACTTCAGTCCTTTTTGCGTTGAAGTTGGCATAGATCAGGTTGTCAACGAGCGACTCCAAGTGGTGCGTACAATACAAGGGGAGATGGTTTCCAATCCACTGGACCACTAGACCTCAAACGAGGGTGACAGGGTCATGTTTGCTTTTTTACTTCGCACAAGTAAACCCTTGCTGATGGGCTATTACTCAGATGTAGGCGTTCGCATTCTTGACGTCTGGCAATGATAGGCTTAGTATGCAAAGACCCCAGATTCAGTCGATAGGATGGTCAATGGTAGCTTCGGTAACGCAAGGACGATGGTCTTAAGGGTGGGCTAGGCGCGAGCTGTCTCTTTCGCGGCCCGAAACTATCGAAGTTGGTCTCTTTGCACCCGGGCTGGGGCAGCCTGCAACTGTCCATTCTTCATAAAAGAAGGTCGGTAATAAGCAGGTAGGGAGCCTCGGATTGGCTTGTGAGGGCTGTGAGGCGCGCAAACTACATCAACCTAGAAAGGGCATGTCAGATATGGAATTGACCAACCACGTTCTCCGGATCTCCGGAACAGAAGCGTATCCCTGTTACGCCATGACCCTAGAGAATATTTAGTAACAGACAACAAGCACCTGTCCGAGTCCCCGTCAGGTGTCTTGGATGAGGCCTCTGGACTGCGCTCAACTCATAAGCAGCTTGTGTTGGAGCTCTGATTTCAGATTTGCACCAGAGGTAAGGATGAAGGATGTAAAAGTCCAACTCGAGATGACGGCGCAGACATGCGTACAGCAGGGGGATACTGGTGCGTATGGACCCATGATCCATGCTTGTAGCTGGCGAGGGATCAAGAACCACGAACCAGTTGATATGGGTATCCTTGCGCATCTCGCGGGAACGCCGCCAGGCCTGCAAGCCTCGGCGATGACACGCAGTTAAACAATAGCGGGCACACCATCGTGGATTTGCCAGGGACCTGCGCTATTGTGACTAAGATGGACGCAGGTCTCCCGCGCACGGGAGGGGAGTGATCGACCGGGAGTGAAGACCTGGAACTTGGTAAAGTCTGCGGCAGCCGAGACCACAGGGTGCATGAGGTGGTGTGGTACTGTACTGTATGCATGACGAGTGTATTGTATGGCAAGACGAGGCTGTTGCGGGCTGGTTGCTAGCTGTAGGCTGGTTGATGCCCTCGAGTACTCCGCTCTCTTCTGGGATCTGAATTCCATATTGAGGATGTTGACTCGGGTTTCTACAGGCGCGCGCGCGTATGGATTGTAGTGGTTGTGGCCGTGATCATCGTTGAACTGTAGCACCGCAGTTGGCCTCCGACAAACAGGGGTCTGCCCCAGAGGAAGGGTATCGAATCGGCGGGTTTATTTTAGCCGGCACTTGGTGGTGCCTAACTGGTGAATGAATGACGGACTAGATAGCTAATGCATTGGACTCTCTGATGGTGTTGAAGAAGAAAAGACGAGGGTTAGTACAGTACATGACAGGGGAGGTCGAGGGAACCTAGGTAGACATACTAGGGGCTCGCTTAATACTATCACTTGTCACTTTCTACCAGCAATGCAATTGGAAGCAAGCCTGGACATACCGAGAAAGGGCAAAGGTTGAGAGGAAGAAGGAAAGAAGGCATCCATTGCACTGATGTGTGCCTACTTGACAAGTCTGTCACGTACCTGCTTTGAATAGGTACAGTAGTGTATTGTACAGTACAGTACAAGGGTGGGCAAAGTACCTACAGTAGCTGCAATTTAGGTTTGGGTTTGAAAAGGAAAGACTGAAACCGACCCAACCTAGAGGAGGGCAAAAAGTAAAGTACCACCTTATTTACTACAGGTGCCTACCTTCCTTTGCCTCCAGCGCACAACCTCTCCTGCCTCCTGCCTCCTGCCTCAGTCTCGATTGACCCACGGCGTTTTATTTGCTTGCTTCTGTCAGGCACGCGACCCTGGCTACCTTACCTTTCCTGCCTTGGGTGTAGTAGGCAGGTAAACATCTCCAGCTGAGGAAGATATAATACCTGCCAGAACCCGCCTTCCCTACGTATGCCACCTGCAGCTCGATATTTAACCAAAAACTCAACTTAGACCAAGCAACTGCCTAGTACCGATTCACCCAACGTACTTGCTTACAACCATTCTCGAATCTGTTTTTGGTCTTTTTCTCTGGAATCATTTTTGCATCCAATTTTGTCCACCTCATCAACACCTTCATCTAGATCCTCAGGGTACCTACAAACACCAAACCCCTGCCAAGTGTCCTCGTCGCCCTATCAACCTACATCAGCCAAACTTGATCAATCGCCTCTACTTTTGAAGACACTTGTTGTTGCGGTCCGCGAGCATCACGGCAACAGTTTGGCTTGCTTGCCATTTACCTGCCAGTCCTTGTCTCCTCTCGCAAATTGTACTCCTCTTTTTCTGCAGACAGCTGGAGATCGGAGCAGGGATCTACTTGAGTCAAGACTGTTCCTATGTCTAGGTTGCGCTGCCTCCTGTAACTTTGGTTGCCAACTACATACATTTGGATACTTTGGCATATACACATACACCACACTACAGTACTTCATCTGATCTACCCATACACTATTTTCTCACAACTTTGACTTACACCGGGCTCCATACACAACCCACTCGACCTCGGAGCCGGCTTCTTGACTCGACCAATCACTAGTCGAGGACTCCTAGCTCACTACCTGTTCATCGACTACCTGCCCCATCATATTCGCTCTCCTACCATTGTTTTCACCACCGGCGTTCTACTGCGTATACTTCATACGAGGGCAAACCTGTATCTAGTGCTCCTACTGGCTCGGCCTGTCTCAAGTCCACGGTGCCAGGTTCACCTTTTTGACCCTGCACTTCTTGTCAGGGCTGGAGCTTGTAGCCTGTCTACAAATTTACTTATGCCAGCTTGACGTAGCCTTGTCATGAGACACTCGTCCTATTCTTCTTATATGCTGCCTCTAGCCCGGCAACCGCTGATTCGAGCTTCCTGGAACCACATCATTCTTTCCTGAACCCGGAGCATAAACGGGCACCATCTATCGGTTATAAAGAACCATCTTTAGTCATAATGTCTATGCAATTCCAAGATGTACGTGGTTTCCCTCTAATAACCCCGCTCGTTGATCCTTTGGCCATCTCTTGGCTTGTCCAGCCTCCAAAAGCTACCCAGACTAATATGTTAGTACAGCCGTTTCAACCGGACCAGTTTGATATCTTTGACTGGTATCCTAAATTCCAGTCCTGCCTTCGTTATTTTCTGGACGTTTCTCAGCATACGGCCGCAGTCCAGGCTGTTGCTGCCTGTGTCAACATTCTTCTCCCTTGCCAGAAAGAAACAGCTCATCCTCTGTCATCATCACGCTCCAATCATTCATCGTCATCTTCCCGATCAACCGCAGGTAGCAACATGCATATGGGCGCTCCTCATACATCAGCCATCACGCTAATTCCCTATATACGTCGCCTGGTAGTAACTGGCTTCGACAATGGCGCTGTTCTCCATGGTTTCTTTGGCGACGATTGGCACGATGGCATTGGACGTATCCACGAGAGTGAACGCAGAAACTATTTATTTGCTGCCAAGAGTGATACTTGGCTGAAGGTCAAAACCCAATATGATATGGATGATGGACAGACCGTCCCATTTTTGAGGCCTTTGCAAAACGTTACCGAGACTGAGATACAAGCTGCCGAATCGAGCTGGAGCGAGTGGCTAGCAATGCAAGACTGGATGCTTGGGCCGAGGACTCCTCCAGATATTGGAGACCGTGGTGTCAGGGTCAAGAAGGAACGTGATTGATACAACGAAGGGCTCTACAAGGAAAATGGGTTGGATATTGAGAAAGATAGGGAGCCAGCACCTATACTTTCACACTTGTCAGCATAGCGATGCCAATTCACTGTTTTTAGCACTTGATCATTATTGTAATCACCAAAATCAGTGACAGTCCATTGTCAGTTTCCATTCCTGGTGCTAGAGTTGCCGTGAAACCCATATCTATCCCCGGTGTTGAGCTGGTTCGGTATATACAGAAGAGGGCCAGTCAGGTGAGCCCTGCACTGACTGATCGAAGGAGTAAGGAAGATGTGTAAGGACGCATAGCACTGGCCGGTTGAACGCCACTTCGAAACTCGAATGCTCTCTCACCCTGCTCCCTAGCAAAACAAAGAGCCCAACCTCCTTTTTTATCGACTTGTTGAGTAACATGAAGCCGCGAGAGCAGCTCTGTAAAGAACCCTTTCCTATCATCTTCATCCGCTTTCCTCTCTTTCCACATTCATGGGTTGACTAGATGAACCTCTTGAGCTGCAATAACCAGCCCTCCCTCCAACGCCGACTAAAAAGACGCCTGCGCCAATTCGGATTTGACGTCCCTCGCACGCTCAAGGGGCCTGCCTGTATGCCCAATGATAGCATGGGCGGTGAGTCACGCAATACTTGAAAAGGAAGAGCAGAAGAATAAAAGAAAAAGGATATTGTATTATAATAGTATCAGTTGAGGAAGCCCTTGCATGCAGCCGTGCCACAGAGACAAGGAATGCGGTCGAGGCTGCCGATCTCACGTTCGAACTTGTAGTCGTACGTCAACTCTTCATCTGTGAATGCTTGTTAGCAAAATAAACTTGGAAATAGCGGAGGGGAAAACATACTCAGGGCAATGTCACGCAGCGCGTAGATGACAATGCGCTTGCTGCCCTCGACCTTGATGATCTTTGCCGTGCAGTTGGGCATACAACTGTGGTTGATGAAACGCGCAATGCCGCCCTTTTTGGTCGCGTCGATGACAGTGTTTTCGTCGATGCGGAACAGATAGCTGCTGCCAATGCCGCTCTTGAGATACCGATTCTCGCGAATCTCAGAAATCTGCTGTCGAACCTGCTCTCCCACATACTCGATGATCATGTCGTCCTTGGCAATGTTCTCCATGGCGTATAGGCCCCAGTTGTGGATGGCCGATCGGGCAAACTTGACAGGCTTCTTGCGCTTCTTGAGCTGGTTGAACTTGAATACCTCAGAGTCTTGGCCGAGAGTCTTCTTCTGGTCGTTAAGGTCAGCAACGTAGCGACGGTTGGTAGCGCGATTCGCTCGTGAATTGCCCTTGGCGATGAGTTTCTCTGCGGCAAGCTTGGCAGCCTCTGCAGCTGTTGTAGCGGCATCCTTGCCCGACTTCTTGTACCGCGCTTCTCGTTCCTGTCTTGCCTTCTGCACCTTGATATGGTGAGGTAGGTATTTGGACTTTTCGGAGTTGAGAATCTTCTTGACACCTTCAGTGCGGGCACAGCCAGTAGGGTTGGGCACATAATAGCCCCCGATAGTAACAGGAGCGTCCAGTGACCTATCAGCCGAGTTGAGTTCCCTGATACGATTGCGTGTCCATAGCCACAGCTCTGGGTTCCCTATGTCCTTGACATTGAACCTCTTAGCAAGCTTCGCTAGATCAGGCTTGTCGTTGGGGCCAAGTGCCAATCCTTGGAAGAATGGCAAGTCAGGCTTGAAGCCGTCCGGTAACGCTATGCTTGGCGTCAAGGGTTCTGTCGACAAGAACTTCTCCTTGTGCTTGTCTATCACGGGTTCTGGAACAGCCTCCTCCGTGTGCAATTTCTTCTCATCTGTCTTCTCTTCAACCTTGTCGACCTTGGAAGGCTCCTCCTCATCGCGTTGCGAATCTGAATCTTGCTGGCGCTTTAGAGCCTCACGCTCCTCGAATAGTGCCTTCTTTGTCTTCTTCTTTGCCTTGGCGGGTCGTTTTTTCAACGGCTTGCCAACAATCGAGGCTGGAGTCTCGGAGCGGGACATTCTACTTTCGACATCATCGCCCGTTTCAGGCTCGGGGATGATGTCTACAGAATCTTCACGAGTTTCGAATCCTGAGCCGAGTGCTCCAAGCTTAACGCCAAATAGTTCTTCATCAGACTTCTTTTGACGTTTGAAGACCGATTCAACTGATGCCACGAGCTTTCGCTTCCTGGAAATCGCAGAATCTGCTATGGCGAAGCTGGCTTCGGTCATAGAATCGTCCTCGCCTTGTTCCCATGGCACAAAGTCATCCTTGGAAGCTTCATCATCGGTGCTCATCCGGCTGCGAGGTCGAGACTCTGGCTCCTCTGTCTCACGAGCCAATAGCGCACGGGTATCCGTATCATCGTCAGATTCAACATCGCTGTCAAGACTTCGAAGACGATGATGAAGCGAGCGGAAGGCATTTCGAGCAGCAGGCCGCTGTCGTGCGAAGGGATCGACAAAAGCGCTTCGTTGAGCCTGGCCCTTGACCTTTGTCTTGCGAATTCTCGGAAGAGCTTTGGGTTCTAGACGACCAGTTCGACACTCAATAGGATCGGCGCGGGAGTTAGGGGTTCCCACACGAGAACTATCGTTGTCATCTTCGACACTCGGTACCTCCCGGACGTCGTCAGGATGCTCGATGTTCAGCTTTCGTCGTTTGGCGGCGTGGTTCGCAGGATCCAGGAAATCTGAGAGAGCAGGCGCGGCGACCTTGGTACGGATATGTCGAATGAGATGCTCGGTCATCTCACGTCGAACAACCTCCACAGCCTCAATCACCGGGTCAAAGTTCTTAGCTCTTTGCTTCTTCTCTTCTTCAAGGTCTGCTTCTTCCTCTCGCCGCCGCCGGTCCTCCTCGTCGCGGTATCGAGGCTCAGTATGAGGCTTCTGGTCAAGACTTGTGCTTGTGCGTCGACGGCTGGAAGACGCATCGTCCCGACGGGTGCGAGGTAGGCAAAGCTGCATGGCCATGTCATAGTTGAAAAATTCGGTGTGATTAACAGCACGAAAACATCGTTCAGCCTCTGACTTGCCAGTAAACGAGTTGCGAAAGACTATGTAGTACCCCGATTTGTCGACGCGAATTTCTTCAAATCCATAATTCTTGAGTCTCTTCTTCATATGCGGGAGAATACTTGGTAAAACGGGGACACTATCGCCTGTAACGTAAATGTATGGGTCGTCCGCGAGCTGTGGTGCAAGGTTCGGTATGTCGACAGGAAGACCCTTGGGTTGCGCGGAGAGTACGGGCGGCTGTGGTGTACCGGGTACTGTAAGTTGTCGCTGTGCTGACGGTCCTTTAGGAGCAGTCGGAGGAGGTCTCGTAAAGCCTGGAGCCGATGCAGATTTCGGACCAGTCGGTGGTGCTTTGGATACTTGAGCAAGTCGTTCTTGTTCCTTCTTCTCGAACTTTTCCTTCTCCCTCTTCAGATGCTCTTCCAACATTCGTCGACTCTTGCGACCTTCAGGATCGTACTCTACACGGACGATGTCGGCATCAACCTTAATGCCACGAGTGCGCACGGCTCGTCGAGCTGCCTCAATCGCAGTAACGGGGGGTCGATCGGGTCGCTTTGAGTCTCGGTAACGAATTGTCGCGAACCCAAGATAACTACCTGTTTCTGGGTGCATCCTGTTGCTGCTCTCGGCAATCTCGCCAAACGTGGCAAAGATGGCTGTCACTTTGCTAAAGGGGACAAGCGGGTTATATTTTGTCACTACAATTTGCGTTGGTGGACCTGGGCCAAGTGACGTCTTGGCGTCGTAGATGTATGGCTTGATATTCTCAGGTGCTGTCCGTAGTCGTGACTTGGGGAGATAGTAATCGGTGTTGATATAACCGAGGCGACCATCCGACCTGGATAGTCGAGGATCTTTAGGGGGGGCGTCATCGTCCTAATCATTTAATTAGCCATAAGTCTCTTCACCACAGATGACGCCCCCCCTAGGGGAGGAAGATATAGTTATACGTACTCGACCGAACTCTTTATATGTCGGCTTGGCGCTTCTGC
This sequence comes from Fusarium sp. NRRL 66739, assembly GCA_021655895.1. Taxonomy (NCBI): domain Eukaryota; kingdom Fungi; phylum Ascomycota; class Sordariomycetes; order Hypocreales; family Nectriaceae; genus Fusarium; species Fusarium sp. NRRL 66739. The sequence goes on from JAJJWO010000100.1 coordinate 57,473, forward strand.
TAACGTTCTTATTGTGTACTCGATCGAGGAGCGGATCATAGGTGCACTTAAGGCCCTTTACGGAGGGCATAGGGTCTCGAGCCGGGAGGCGCTCAATGGTAGGTAGTCCGTCTGATATCGAGCCATTGGGGCCAACGGCCGGGGAATTTCGAGAGGATTGTCTCGTGGCCCGATCGGCGGTCAGGTATGTAGACATTTCTGGCTTTGCGGGGACCGAAGCCGAAGAGCTGGGTGAATCTTTGGAAGCGATGGGAGTAAGGCTCGAGGTGGGGAGGCGGGACGAAGCTGTAGTCGCCGCAGTACCGTGGCGGGCGGATGTGCTGAATATTGATGAGGCCGCGCTGCTGTATGAGCTGGCCGAGTCGACGGTGCTGGGAATATCTGTGAATGGGGATTCGGTGTCGTCAAGCTGAGAAGGCAGTGTATCCGATGCTGAAGGGAGGCCGTTTTGGCCAGCATTCGCGTCAGCGTCCAACGCAGATTGTCCTGATGGAGCGTCCGAGGCGCCGTTGATAGACGCCGACGCCGACCCAGTTTTGGGGCGATCGCGATCTCTATCACGATCTGCGCGACTCTGAGCCTGTGCTTTTACCTTTGGAGCGGTGGGGAAGAACTGCGCGAAGCTCGCGCCTGGCGGACGAGTCATCGTGACGATGCGCTCTTCCTACTTCTTCCCCCGTGCTCCTACCATGATATCCTGGTGTTGAAGCGCGAGGACTGACGGTGCAGCGGAATGGTCTTGTCCTCGGTGTGAGTCTGAATGGATTGCGATGAATATGAGAGCGATGGAGGTAAAAGAACTGAAGGCGACAGAGCAGGCTTCACGCGACCGAGCGATGCTGAGGTTGAATGTGGCGGCACAGCGTCATCCACCAATTCCGCGAGCAGTAAAGGAGAGGAAAAAGTCGTCAAGGCATAGACGGACAGATTGAATCTCCGTGATGATGCGCGCAAAGAGGCTGGCGGCGATATTTGATAGCAATCTCCGGGTCGTGAAACAAGAACTGAGGGGGGAAATTGGTGGGAGAAGGGAAAAAATGGCTGACGACCAAGGAAGTTGACGATTGAGCCGGCGTCTGCGTTTGCTTTGACTTTTGGTTCAGGGATGAGTAGAGTTACTTTTAGCGGTAAGGACCACACCAAATGAGCGGAGTGCCCAGCCACAGTTTTGGTGGCTTGGAAGGGAGATGTTGCTCTGATTGGAGGTTTTGTTTGGGGTCAATACACGGTTGACGGGGTATTCTCTGGTGCCAATTAACGCGTCCCACTATTAAGGTAGGTAGGTACCTGTGCCTGGGTTTGAAAACGTGGCCAAGGTTTGTCCGGGTTTGAAGCTGCAAACACACTCTTGATCAGATGAGGGTTTTATGTTGGCTTGTCAAACAGTTCAGTGCCATGCCGTGTGTGGTTTTATTTCGTTGTTCACTTTTTATATAGATCATCTGTTTGACAGGAGCCATATTTAGCAACGGCAAAGATGTCATCATGCATGAAAACACCAAGGCTTTGTCTGGGCACCCACGCATTCCAGAAATGTCAAAGATGAAAGGGGCTGCATATGGCCGCCATGAAATAAAGAAATTCCTTCCAAATCTGCGAGGGAAAGCAAGGAGACAATGATCAAGTCATGAGAACCGACCGCCCTATGCGAAAAACGTCTACTTGGATGCTTTGAGTATCAGATAATAAGTCATTACTAACAAAAGTCATTCATCCCCAACACTACGTACAGCTACTCGAAAACCAGATGAACCTTTTGGCATACGACCTGTAGAGTTCTGGTCTTTGCCCCAAAACGCCATCTCATCGATCAAACCAAACTACGACGAGCTTATTCCCCAACGCCAGATATCCTTTTAATTGTACAAATTGACATTCCCCTTAAAAGTTCAGCTTGAGCTCAAACTCCTCTTCATCATCGGAAATGTCAAGAGGCTGGCTCAAAGGCGGCAGATCATCATCCTCGCCATCTTCATCAAAAATCGACATGAACTGAGGTCGGGGCTTTGTCTCCTGCTGCTTCTGCACCGCTTGACGAAGACGAGCTGGTGTAATGGTAAGATCAGGCTGAAGAGAGTTGACTGGCTCTGTGTGTTTGGCCGCACGCTGGGTTCCAATCGGGGCGCCAGCTCCACGACGTTGAGCCTGAACCATCGACGAAGCTGATCTGCCACGGCTGTAGCCGATAGTAGTTCGTGACGCGGCCTGGCCAGTAGCACTGTCAGCATACGATTTCTTGGTAGCTACAGTGCCCTTGGCTGCAGGTTTTCGGCCTTGAATCAACGAAGTGAGAGGCTTTCGTGTCTTTGTTGTTCGTGAAACCATCGGGATTTTACGATTGCTTGTGGTATCCGAGTGGATGGACAGCGCAGACGCAGCCCGTCTTGCAGCCAGACTAGAAGGCTGCTGGGTTCGAACAACCTTAGTCTTTCGCTCTAGAACTCCCATGGTGGTATTCTTGGTTGCTGACGGCTTTGTATGCCCCTCATTGTCTGACAGATCATCGAGGTTGAATGTCAGTGCATCTGTTTCCTGTTTGTTCTTCGCTTCCGCCTTGATGGCGACCTTCTTCATCGTCTCTTGGAGCTCCCTGTCCTGTCGAGAAACGCCTTCATCATCGACTGGGTTATAGAAGTGCTGGTAGTAGCCCTTAAGAATGTTGTCCTTCTTCAGGCCCTCCAGAGTCAGCATGTCCTTGGGGAAACAGTCTGATTCGTAGGAAAGGTCCTTGGGCTTCGGGGGTGCATATTCTGGCTCCTCTTCTTCTTGTTCGATAGACTTTTGCTCTTCTTTGAGTCTGATTTCGAGAGGGGCAAGGTCCAATGGTCGCTGCTTGGGCTTCTGGGCCGTAGGCTTGAGTTGTATCTGCTCAGGGTCCTTAGCACCTCCTAACTGCCCGTTCTTAGCCTTGGCATTAGTGGTTTTGTTGCCCAGAGGAGCTCGGTTTCGTGTTCCTGTTAATACAATCTGCGTCAGCTTGCTGGCCTTTGTTTTGTTCGAAGTCATCCATACCCATCGGCGTAACCATGGCCTGTCGCGTTCCATTGCCTTTGTTCAATGTCTTATCCCCCAGAAAAGTCTTTGCTCCACCCATTCCGGTCTTGCCGGTAAAGGCAGTCGGAGCGTTCTCGTCATGCTGAGGGAATCGAGAGGGCGTCTTTGGGAATCGGGAACTTGGTGTCTTGTGCTGCTGTTTGGTCGGAACTTGCTGGCTATGAACCAGGTTCTCCTGGTCGCGATGTGCCGCCAACATGATGGCCACAATGAGCGAATCAAGTATTCAGAGTATAGTTGTGTTCGGATAGTAAAGTCAGGCAAATGGTAATCTCGTCATTGGCACAGCTAATCAAAGATGTAATTAGACGCGTGCAAGATAAAAGGGTCCTTTGACCAGCTCCCTGGCCTATCGCAGGTTGTTTTGTCGGGCCTGTGCTGCTGCCGGGGCAACGGCGACCTCGCCTTGCGTTTAGAATCCCTGGAAAGTGCCGGCAGGGGAGCGCCACAGGCCAGCGACCGCCACAAACCAATGGGGCTCGGACTAGGTACGTACAGTATAGCGGGACTCCACCGGGGCAGGTCCATTGTGGAGGGGCATCACTCCTCCCCTTTCTTGATAATCTACTTAACCGCTTCATCTTACATCCCGTCCCAACAACGCGCCCCTTGTCTTCATCCCCAGCTTTCCTTCAGTTCTTTCTTCAACTCAACCTAATTTTTCGTCGCCCAACAAAATGGATCGCATCAAGGAGGTCAGTCACCAAAGCTCCTTGCTACCCCGCCATAGGCCCAAAGGGACCGTTGTGGAGGGGTAAACTATGGTCGACCCATGCTAATACGGCCATGGTCAATAGAAAATGAACCAGCTCCGTCTGGAGGCTGATGAGGCTAGCTCCAAGGTCGAGGAGCTCCAATCTAAGGTCAAGGTGCTCGAGCAGGAGAACCTCTCCAAGGAGCAGGAAATCACCTCCCTGCAGCACAAGAACAACCTCCTCGAGGGCGAGGTCGAGAAGCTCGAAAACGCCGTCAAGGACTTCAAGAAGGCCGCCGACGAGGGCCAGCAGCACGGTACCCAGAACGAGACTCTCCAGCGAAGGCTGCAGCTCCTCGAGGAGGAGGCCGAGGATGCCGACAAGACGCTCCGTGAGGCCAACGAGAAGTACGTTGAACCCCCTTTTAGCGAGCTCCTTACCGCCATTTCGAAAAACATTGGATTTACGCACAACAAACCAAACTATACATGAGCTAACAAAGCGACTCTCTAGGCTTCGACAGACCGACGTCAAGGCTGGGCACTTTGAGCGCAAGGTGCAGGCTCTTGAGAACGAGCGTGATCAGTGGGAGACCAAGTACGAGGAGATGTCGCAGAAGTACACTGCTCTGCAGAAGGAGCTCGAGGAGCTTCAGGCCGAGATTGGCAACATCTAAGCGAACCTCGACCTCTATGCTTGCGCCGGATGAAGGATATTTATTAGCATGTCCTCAGCCACCCATCAGTCTACTCTCAGTTGCTTGATGCCTTGGCTGCAGGGATTCAAATTGTTGGTCAGATGAGCGAATGGAGCAGTTGCCGCATGTTACGTTTCTACTAGCTGATTGAAGCTGGCTTTTCTCAAGGGTATCTTTTGTAAATGGTGCGCCTGTTGCATCCTTCTCTCTTCGTACAACGAGTTCGGTCCTGTTTTATGCTGATCGCTTCGCCCTTTTAATCCTCTGCTTCTTGTCCGCCAGTTGCCTGTCGAACTTGGATTCGTAACGGAACTTCTTCTTTTTCTTCTTGGGCTCCCGTTGTGATTTTTCTGTGTCTTCGTTCTTGGGCTCTTCCTTCTTTTCTTGGTCTTCGGCATCGTCGTCGACCTGCGGTTTGTGTAGTCCATCTCTTGTTACCGATACAGACTCGACCGTGACTGTCGTGTACCGATCCTCGTCAATGTACTCTTCTTCGTGATCAACAATTTCGAGTTCGGGCTGGTCTGGGAATCCGTCCCATTCCTCAGATTCCTCTTCTGATTCCTTCTCAACCGCTCCAGCAGCTTCAGACTCTTGAAGCAGTCTGTTTACGGTCTGTACGTGCTCTTCGACTTCGCGCTTTCGTTCTTCTCGGATCTAAGCAGCACGTGTTAGTAAGAATTCAGTACCAGGCGAAATCGTATCGCGTAGCATGTCAGCTCAACATACCTGCTTTCGCATCTCGAGCTTCTCCTGGCGAGCTCTCTTGGCAGCCTCTTCCTGCGCATGCTTGATACGTTGCTGCTTGCGCTTATGGAAACCAGTCAAGTACTCCTGGCGCGCATCGTCGTCGAAATTGATTTCCTCAACGGCAGAGGTTGTCTTCCGCTTCTTGGATGGTGGTGGCAGAAGACTCTTTTTGGGCCTTGGTTTGGCGAACATGATTGATAAGATTCAAAACGCTCTTTAGATATGAGTGTAATTCCAGAATATGTAACGAATGACTATTTTTTTTGTTGGCTGGTATCGTTCCTTGAAAATCTCCCGTCGCGAAGTTTCCAGGGTAGCTCCACAAAGGATCGCTCACCGAGGTGTGCGTAAAACGGGTCTTTGCAACTATCGGAGCAGTTACGTAAGGCGGCCGTTACTGCATCAGCTCTCTCATGGCTGGCATGAACCATCACAAGCTGGAATCGATAGGCCCCAACATCCAGCAAATACCATCCGCGATGCGTTTCCAGATTCTCGCCAGCGCGCTTGCGCTCAGCGGCTCAGCAGCCGCTTTCTCAGACTCATGGCCCCTTGTCATGTTTTCCACCTCCCAGTATGACGCGCCGCCCCGTGTTCTAATACTTGGAGCTCCCTGCTGAACCATGACGATGATAGGCTTTCTGATGCTACCAGCAACAACAACGTCCAGACGCGAGCCCAAGCCCTCGAGCAGGTCAAGGACCTCTTGTCCTCATGTCCTACCGATAACTACGTCCTGATCGCCCAGGAGGGCGCCAACGCCGCCGATCTTCGACGACCGAGTGCTGCGTCCAACCTTCAAAATGCTATCGCGCGCAAGGAAGTCCAAGGCAAATTCATTGTTCCCGAAGTTGTGGGCGAGTCGATTGATGCAGACGCGATCCAGCACTACATCCAGACAGCATGCTACGAGAAGGCGAAGAAGGTCGAACCTCATTTCACCCTGATCAAGTCCTCGAAAGACGATAAGGATAACAAGGGTCGGTTATTTCAGAATTCTTCTGGAGGATTACATGTTGACAGAATTACAGAAGCTATCGACCAGTGGAAGCTGAGCGAGAAGTGGATGAAGGATTCGTACACCGTCTTGTTTGTTGGTACGCCACCTGCCCAAGCAAAGACCGCCTCCAAGAAGGCCTCCGAGTCCGAGAAGACAATCTACGAGCCGGAGTTCATCGACCCTGTCCACATGAACTTGAAGCGCGATGTCTCGGACGGTATGTCGAGCGAGGCTGGAAACAAGACCAAATACGACAACCGCCCCTTGTTCCAGAAGTACCAGTTCTTCACTCCTGGTAAGCAATCCTTTGACCGTTGCCAAGTCCACTCGCCATACTAATATACTGGCTCAAGGTATCTTTATGGGTCTCATCACCGCTATCGTTCTGTTTTCCATCCTTGGTGTTGGTCTTCGGGCTCTGGGCAGTCTCGAGGTGTCTTACGGCTCCTTTGAGAAGGAGATGGGCCCCGCTGCTCAGAAGAAGCAGCAGTAAATCACGTGTAATTGACCGACGGGTGCTGTTCATGTATCAATCTTAACCGGGGCGATACTTGTATATCAGATTACGGAGTTTGGGTTTCTTTGGTGTGACTTGATGGGAGGGATAGTTTCGGCATGTTGCGAGCATCGACTGTAGACAGGCAATAGCGACGGGATCCAGATCGTGAGTCTTGATTCGACTGTATTGAGTGCTTTCCCAGATGCAATTTCAAGTTGTAATAGAGATTTTCAACGCCCAACTCCGTCGTGACACCTCTAGTCATAAAAACCAGGCCCCTCTCGCAGCTACGCAATCAGTGATCCCTCTCATGCATTCCCAGCCTTTCTGGACCAGGCGTGTTCGTTTCTTTACACCAGATGACTGGGCAACAAAAAGTTGGCGGTGCCCTCCTTGACGGCGTACTCATGCCCACAGTTTCCACAGACAAGCTTTCCCTCGGACATCTGAGTCTCGAGAAGCAGATGGTGAAGATCCTTGAGCGTCTTTTCGTCTGCCTGGAGCTCCTCTGCTGTAGGCGCCTGCTCAGGGAGCTGAGGGAATCCCAGCTGTAACACGACATGTCAGAAATATGTTTCACACAAGAACCAAGTGTCTCTTCGCTCTTGGAGCGCCACTTACCTCTGAAGCCGTTGTGCGCAGCGCAGACCAGTCGAGACGGGGCAGTACGTTGAGGATCATTTCAGGATTCAACTCAATATCATCCTGGACGAGCTCGGCGTCCTTGGGGTGAAGAGGGTATGAGTCTGAAGAGGATTTGCAGGCCTTGACGGCGCAAGTCAGGAAGTTGAGGCTGAGGACCTTCATCTTTTTTATTTTAAATGATAATGGGGTATATGGAGGAATGAAAGGGACGCGTAAGAGATCGGACTTGGTGTTGACTTGTACTTACAACCAACTTTTTTTTCTTGAGGTTCTATGGCGGGGGAGCGTATTTGGTTGGTACTGCGTAAGCCCCACGTGACAGGGATTTTGAATGAAAGTAGTGCTGTAAGGATAAGCATTGATTGCTACGAGAACACCAAGATTTACAAGAGAGGTATCTAAGGATTATCGAAGTATTGTTCCGGTCACAGAAGTTGAATAAGAATAAGCAGATCTTAAAAGTTCAAACCAAAAGGTAGGTCAAGATATGTCCGATGTTGTATTGTCTCTTATGGTAATATGCCGTAGTATCTCAGTCGCACTTAAAATCGAGAGCGCTGTCGGGCGTGGCGGAGTCCAACAAAGACGATGCCAGCGCCAACGGCAAAGAGGCCAGCCTTCTGCAAGGTTGACCATCCAGCAGCCTCTTCAACGGCGAATTCAGTTGTGCCGAAAAGGCCTAAGTGAGGCGGTGCTACGCATCAGCAATCCGACCTTTTAGTTATCATGGTGGCGAGGCAACCGGCAATGCGAGAAAGGTGTTGCCTCTTAGAGCTCAACGTGAATACCTTCAGGGGGGACCTCGAGCTCGCCGCTCTTGACGATCTTGACCGCCTCGACGGGTCGGTCGGCACCACCGGTCTTGGTGTTCTCGATCTTCTCGATGATGTCGTAGCCCTCGAGGACCTCGCCGAAGACGACGTGCTTGCCATCGAGCCACCTTTGAATGATTGTTAGCAATGTAGTTGGTTCGACAATGACACAAGGATCGCTTACGAAGTGACGACAGTCGTGATGAAGAACTGGGAACCGTTGGTGTCGCGACCGGCGTTAGCCATGGAGAGGAGGCCCTTCTTGGAGTGCTTGAGCTTGAAGTTCTCGTCCTTGAAGCGGTCACCGTAGACTACAAGCAGTACTGGTTAGCCAATGGACTCTCAATGGAGGTAATGGGAACACATACTCGACTTGCCACCAGTGCCGTCACCCTTGGTGAAGTCACCGCCCTGGATCATAAAGTTCTTGATAACACGGTGGAAGGAAGAGCCCTCGTAGCCAAAGCCCTTCTCGCCAGTAGCCAGAGCGCGGAAGTTCTCAGCAGTCTCGGGGACAGTCTTGCCGTAGAGGCCAAAGGTAACGCGACCGAGGTCCTTGTCGCCCAGCTTGATGTCGAAGTAGACCTTGTTGGTGATCTTGGGGCCCTTGGCAGCCTCGGCCGTCTGGGCGAGGAACAGGACGGCCAGGCCAAAGACGAGGGCCGACGCGAAGAAGCGGCGAAGGTTGAACATGATTGTCGTTTCTCCGCTGGTGGTTGAGTTGATGATGCAAAGAATACAAGAGATGGTAGGAGAGAGAGAGATGGGGACACTTATACCGTAGACGCTGACCGGGGGAGCTGGCCAGCGCCCGCGCAATTGCCAATTGGGGGGACTTAGACTGCGTGCAGATAGCAGCCCCGCCCGCACCTAACAGTACCTAGGTAGGCCATAGCCGGGGTGGGGATGGAGCTCAATCAGCAGCGTTCCAGCACGTTTCAGCGGCTAAAGCCTCCATTGAGTTAATGCTGGTTGCGGATGATGGGCAGACAAAATGAACTACCTACCTACCTAGACACTTAGAGCCATTCCAAGCGTCAGCCATGATGGCCTTTATGTCAGCCTACCTAGGCGCTAGGTATGCCGCAACTCACCTCACTGGACCCCACCAAGCCCAGACCAGCTGAATGTACCTTCACCGCAGCAAATAGCAGCCAATTAACCCGAGTTTTACCGGACTGTACATCTTTTTCCAATTGCACGTCAAGTCCACTTGGATTTCGAGATCGAGGCATGCGACTGTGATACCCCCGATAATCCGTCACAATGGTACGTTCATACCAATGCTCTCTGAAATGCTTGATCATTAACATTCTACTCTAGGTCTTCATACTAGGCGTCAACTTTGGCGAGCAGAAGCTGGTCAAGGTAAGTCTTCAGCACCAGCCAACGCCCTTGTCCGATTCTCACACAACTTCTCGATAGAAAGCCCTCGAGTCCTTCTACGCTCTTGGGCCCACGATCTCTAGTCGCATCATGGCCAAATACTCGATCCACAAGCTCGCCAAGGTCGGCTCCCTCGCTCCCAGAACCGTCACCTCCATTACGGCCGAGTTATCACAAATGACACTGGAAACGGATGCCCGGCGTCAGGTGCAGGAGAACATTCGACGACTAAAGGATATGGGATCCTACCGTGGTAGACGTCATGCAATGGGTCTGCCGGTCCGCGGTCAACGGACAAGGACACAGACAGCTACGGCCAACAAACTCAACAGGGTCGAGCGACGAGGTTAGACGTGGTATTAAGAGAATGGTCTGTCTATCATTGGGTTTAGGTATTGCCCAGGGAGTCTAAGGGCAGTGAAGAACATTTGAAGATGTTATCAGGGAAATTTACCCCTAGGAGGAGAAGCAAGCATGGCTGCCTCCATGTACAAGACTTGTATATACAATGTACGATCCAACGCAATCGAATTTTAGATCGCCGTGTTTCGAGCGCGGTTCTATGAACTCTACACGGTTTCGAACGAAGCCTCCAGGACATCGTCAAACTTGTACTTTGGCAAGTCATCCTCCAGTGGCAGCTGTCCCTTGGCCTGCAATCGAGTTGCAACGGTGTCTACGTCTTTCCACACACGCAACAGGTTACCGCCAACAACCTTGGCCGCATCAGTGTTGCTGACACCCTGTCGAAGCAGCTCGGCAACTAGTTCAGGGTACTTGGTAACATCTTCAAGACCACGAGGCACTGACGGAATGCCGTCAAAGTCAGTGCCGATACCAACGTGATCATATCCAATAAGGTTGCCGATATGGATAATATGCTGAGCGGCATGCGCAAGAGTCGAGTTCTGGGGGTAGAACTCCGGAAGACCATTTTTGTTTCCTGTGTCAACGCAAGAGATGAAGTCAGGTGCAATGTTGACCATGACAAGAGAGTTGCGCTCCTTGACGAGCTGCAGAACATTGTCTCTAACGTTCCGGGGATGAGGACAGATGCTCCAAGCAGAACTATGAGAGAAGATAACAGGAGCTTGAGAGCCAGTCCACTCATTACCACCACCTAGGACATCCAGCATAGTATCCTCGCTGCCAATGCGTCGTTAGCGAAATGGTCTTGCGCATATAATATGAAACAACGACGACATACCTGACATGTGAAATGTCGACAATCATACCGATGCGATTCATCTCGTGAATCAGCTGGCGTCCCAAAGGACTGACGCCTCCCCACAAAGGCTCAGCCTTGCGAGAAGGGTTGGACAGGACTGCGGCATCGGCGAATTTGTTATGGCAGTTGTGAGTCAAAGTAGCATAGCGCACGCCGAGCTCATGGAACTTGCGTAGGTTGGAAATTTTGTTCCCTATCTGGTGCAGACCCTCAATGCCCAGTGGTGAAATTAACTTTCCCTGCTTGAAGGCCTCAAAGGCGTTGGAGCTGTCAACTTTTTGAGAGAAATCATTGGGATAGGCCGCCTGCAGCCTAGTCATGACATCGATCTGATCCAGAGTGAATTGAACGCCTGTGGTGCGTGATTAGAATTGGCTCTCGGAAAACAAGAACACCATATACTTACTGGCTGCGTAGTTCTCATCGGAAAAGTCAGAGCCATTCGCCGGACAAGGGGCGTAGAGACTCCAGAAAGCACCGCCACTCTGACCCTGACGAAGACGGTGCAAGTCTACTTGACCTGGAAGTTCGCCTTGTTCAAAAGGCCGAGTAAAGTTCTCATCGTAGATCTGGTTGCCGTATAAGAAACGGAGCACCAAAGGAAAGTCAACATGGCCATCTACCCATTATATGTCAGTAAATGAGCAATTCAATCTAATATTTGCCAACAGCTCTCATTGGAAGTATGGAGAAAGGTCGATATACCTATCAATGGCGTGGTGGTGAGAATATGGCGTGCTCGTTCCTCAGGCGTTCGCAAACCGTTTCCATAGCGAGGTACACCATTATAGCGATTACTGACTGGCCGATGCAACAAGCTGAGCCCTAGCAACGCCAAGAAGATAGCTATAATGGCCTTTCGTGGTGTCAACTTTGGTGTAGAGGGAGGGTCATGATGCGGGTGGTTGTGAAGCTGAGAGAGCAGTCCGCCCTTGACTGATCTGTTTGAGCCTCTGGTTCTCGACGGCCGAGTAGTATTGTATGACAAGAGAGGTTCCTGCCGCCCCATTTTGATAAACAAATGAAAGAGAAATAGGGGCTAAGTAAAGAATAATGCAAAAAGACGAAATGATAGTATTTGATATGAGTCGGAAGTGCTAGGTAATGTTGAATGAAGTGAAGATACGGGACAGGGATGAGACGAGGCGCCCTGGAATGGAACCTAATGAACCACCGGCTGACAAATAGGTAGGTATGATACGCCTGATCAATGCCCAGTATTGGGAGTGAGTAAATGATTATTTAGAGGGAAATCGAGTATAGTAGGAGATTCTTTCAAGATGTAGCATATGATTGAATCAACCCAAGTGATTCAACACATTTAATCGCTTTGTACAGGTGTTGCGTGATGACTTAGCATTCACTGGGAACCCCTACCTGGAGGTCTCTGTTAAGGTGCCACCAGCCATTACGGAGCACGATATGCATAAATCTTATGCAGGCCACCGTGGGCCACCGTCATCTGGACGGCACCTCCGTTTTCATTTACGGTCGGTGCTCGGAAAAACCCCCTTGCTCCTTCCCGGTGGGGACTGACCGTTCAATTCACTTTTTGGAGGGGCACGGAAAGGAAGTCGGACGCGGGGCATGACAGTGGACCTGAGTCACTACCGCAGCGGCAACATTCTCCCAAAGAACATTTAAGCACTTCGATCCTCATTCTTCACCAACTTTACCCCTTTTCCCTTCTAACATAACCGCACCATGGCAGAAATTTCAGGCGACGAGAGGCTCAGCCTCATCAAGGAGAACCTCGCTGAGGTCCTAAACCCCGAGATTATCGAGTCAATCATCGCCGAAGGACGCAACCCCAAGATTTATTGGGGTATGTTCAGTTTCAATTTTGCTGCGTTCACCAACTAACATACTTCTACAGGCACTGCGACCACCGGTCGACCTCACTGTGGCTACCTCGTCCCAGCCATCAAGATTGCGCAGTACCTTGCCGCCGGCTGCGAAGTCACCGTCCTCCTCGCCGATATCCACGGCTTCCTTGACAACCTCAAGGCCCCCATTGAACTCGTTAACCAGCGTGCCAAATACTACGAGTTCGTAATCACATCAATGCTTAAGGCGTGTGGTGTTTCCACCGAACAATTGCGTTTCGTCTACGGCAGCTCCTACCAGAAAACTGCCGACTATGTCATGGACCTCTACAAGCTAGCCGCGGTTGTGTCGGAGCACGATGCTAAGAAAGCCGGAGCTGAAGTTGTAAAGCAAACCAGCAATGCTCCTTTGAGTGGTCTCATGTACCCACTTCTACAAGTGTTGGACGAGCAGTACCTGGACTGCGATGCTCAGTTTGGCGGTGTCGACCAGAGAAAGCTGTTCACTGCTGCCACTGAGTGGCTGCCCAAGCTTGGGTACCGAAAGGTATGTTGGTGGTTTTCCTCGAATTGAACATTACTGACTTTGACTTAGCGAGCCCATCTTATGAACCCTATGGTTGCCGGTTTGAACGGTAACAAGATGAGCTCAAGTGATGAAAGTATGTGCAAATTTGACGAATTGGTGTAAATTGTGCTGACTGGTTGTTTCTAGACAGCAAAATCGACCTCCTGGATACTGCTGAGGCTGTGGTGAAGAAGATCAAGAAGGCGGAGTGTGTCCCCAACCAAGTAGAGGGCAACGGCGTGCTGGCGCTCGTGGAGTATGTTCTGCTACCAGTTTCCGGATTGAAGACCGGCACCAGACAATTCAAGGTTGAGAGGCGCGATGCTGAGCCTCTGGTTTACACCAACATCAAGCAGGTCGAGGATGATTACAAGAACGATGTGGTATGTTTCTGCTGATGGCCGGATATGATGACCACTGCTAACATGCTGCTATTAGTTGACACCACAGAACCTCAAGCCTGCAGTGTCTGCAGGACTTAACGAGATCATGTCTTTCATCATGGCCGACTACCAAGCTTCAGAAGAATGGCAGGATATCACATTGAAGGCCTACCCCCCGCCCGTCAAGGAGAAGAAGGTTAAGAAGCCTAAGAACCTGGGCACTCGATTCCCTGGAGCTAAAGGGGGTGAAGAGGATGTGACCAAGAAGGTAGAGAACCTCACAGTCGTCGACGGTGAGGCGTAGCGATATAGGTTATTAGACTCCGTTGATGTATTGATACCCTAATGCTAGACAAGAACTCAAAATGAACCAGGACGTCAATAAGATGTTTATAAGATTTTTAATGATACAAGTGATATTGAAATACAATCGAAGAATTATGAATTACCTTGGTATAGTAAGTAACAGATTTGTGAAATGTGACCTTGTCAGCCTGAAAGGTCTCAGTATAACCCGACCCATATGTAGTCTCCATGTCAACTTCCAGCATATTCATGACAATTTACGTCTATTACCCCTATTCCTTGAAGCAGCAAGCGTCGTAGACGGAGAACCACCAGTCCGCACGGGGGTCAAATTCGAGGACAGACACAGAAGCATCGTAGAGCTCACACTGGTTGCTAGTATAAATACCGATGGCGGTGCAGTCTGGGTTATTCTCACACTCGGCCTGGCACTGCTTCAGGTCCTTATCGGGAACAGTATCCAAAAGGTGGTTGGCACTGTCGAAACCGCCGAAGAAGCCAGTCTCGCCGCAGGTGAGCTCAGATGCGGGTGGGCAGCTGGGGGTGGAAGCTTCGGACGTCGTTGTGCTAGCTTGAGAGGTGGTGGTAGTAGGGTCGAGGGCGGTAGTGTCGAGAGTGGTCTCTGGCTCTGGGGAGGTAGTTGAGGAGATCAGGGTAGTAGTGCCTAGCGTAGTCTTGGACTCTGCGGAAGTTGTAAGGGGCAGAGAGGATGTAGCCTCTTGAGCTTCAGGCGCAGATTGGGTGGTGAGTGATTCAGAAGTAGAAGAAGAAACAGACTCAGCCGCAGTATATCCCTCTGTGGTGGCACCATCTGTGGCAGTAGGCTTGGGCTCGGCCTCGGAGGAACTAGTGACTTGAAGCCCGGTAGTAGAGAGGATGGTCTCCGCCAGGTCTGTCTCGGACTTGCTCACAGCATCAGGATATGAGATAGAAGTCTCGAGAGCAGACTGAGTGTGCTCCGTGGTAGTCACTTGGGATTGAACCGCGGAGCTGTAGGGAGCATGGGGTCTGCAAGGACTGGCTTGAGATCCAATGGCAAAGCCAGCCACGAGGGCAGTGAATAAGGTGTTGAGTGAAGGCATGGCGTAGGAAGAAGTAAGAAGGATATTGTTTGAAATAAGTCAAAGGAATGAATGAATGGATGGCGAGGAGTCTTTTCGCAGTAAATGAGTGAACTGCAAGCTCTCTATATAGCACTAGACATCAATCACGACAAAGAGAAACGAAACAAAGCGAGCCGAGGGACAAAGATGCTCCTTTAAAGGGAGCACAGGCGACCCTCAAGATTGAATATTCTGTTTCAAGGCCCTTGGCAAAAGAGATGATGTCCCCATCTCAACACCCACCGCAGAGCACTTGGACGTTCGAGGTGGATGTAGGTGGTTTAGCAGCCAATTATCGGATTCGAGGGATGTCTCGGCGTCTAGGGCGGGATAATATAATCAATATGGCGCCAAATAAGGGCGCCGTCGCTAGAAACCCTCCGAGGGAAACTCGTGTATTAGTGTTTCTTATAGGAAGCTCGGAGCTGGTGTGCTGGGCATACGCAGGTGGTTGTGGTGGTGGGACAAGGGTTCGTTATTATCTCCATTATTGATATCCATGTGGATGGTTCTCGGTAGGAGCCGATTCGCGTGATGTCGATCACAGTTGGGGATTTGCATACAGGGCTGAACAAAGGTAGAGGATTATTATAAACTAGGTACATATGACTCCTGCTTTTTACAACAGTAATCCATATTAATGAAATTGGCGCTGGAAGATGAGGATTACTTCTCAGGGGCCCTCAACTGCCTACCTATAGAATAGTTTGGTGGTTGGTTACAACCAAAGGCAACCTACGACTCGAGCAAACACAGATACATTCTTCCATCAACGACACGAAATGGGACGCAAACGAAAAAGGCTGGCCTCCATCTCTGACTTATCTACCGAGCTCCTACAGCAGATATTTGGTTACTTTTACTCCCACTGCCGTCTCACATCGCAAGAATATCTTCAAGCCGATCCCACTGCACTAACTAGAAATCACTGCAAAGACCGCAAGGCGCTTGTGGCGCTTTGTCTAGAATCTGACCACCTAGTTAGAAGCTTTGAAGGCTTTAGGGGTATCAAATCTACCCTTGGAAATACTCGAGGCGTGTGAGAGCACTTCACCTGAGGGAATTGCGAATGAGTGCGAGTCAAGTTAAGCATATATCGAGTCGTTGCAACGGCAGTCTTCATGCTTTTACCTACGAAGCTCTGATGTTTGTGGACAAATCCATTCTCAAAAGCTTCATAGCACTGAGGAAGCTCTGGATCAATAGCAACGGGGTGTACAATACCCAGAGATTACAGCTGCCTGACGATCAATCTCTTGTCAATCTTCTGCCTCCAAATATCACATTGCTGACACTAGTAAAACCCGACTTTCCTCAACTCCGCATACGTCTACAAAAGGGAGTGAAGGGCGTCGGTTCTCCAGACCAGAGCGAGGGATATGCGATGTCGAGATATTCGAAGACAACCACGCAAAGGACATGCTCTCACAGGTTGGTATTTATATTGACTATCAAGAGTTTCCCAGGCCAGACTTGTGTATTGACAGGGACTTTGTGGTCCCTACAACGCTGGTGCATTCAATCTGAGGGACTAGATTTGCATACCTCTGTACCGATCCCGGATGATTTCTCAGATGAAAACTTTTAGCCGGGGGATTAGAAGCTGATGTGTATATGCAGAATTGTCCTCTGTGGAAAGAGTCTTGACCATATCTTTTCTCTAGCTGATTATGTGGCTAAGCAACTACAGTAGGTAGCCAAGCCCAACGATTCTAATCAAGCGCTTAGGTGAGACCAGCTCAGGCAATACCCTGCAGCAATCCTTAGCATGCTACATAGTATAAGCATAGTATATGAGATGAGAGGACAAGGTTGAGTCTCCTGATAATTTAGTAGATAGATTATATTTACTTTTCATGAAGCTGTAACACACATACAGTAGTCTGCAAATTACCAAACTCAGTTACTGTTGACAGTTTCTGCCCAGCAACAGCGAGAACCCTCGAGCGACAGAATAGGCCTCTGAACAATTTCAGTGGATACTCCCTGAAACAAGCATCTAAAATTAGGTCCCTTGGGTAGCGTCGTCCCCGTCAGTTACGAGAAGGATGGACATCTTCAGGGGTAGGAGAATCCGTAGTGGCTGGGGTTGTTAAGGCCACTAGCGAGCATTGAGTTGCCCAGTGAGAGAGGCCTCTGAAACGGCCACAAATGCCGATTCCGTTTCGGGCTGTGGCTGGGCATTCATCAACAACGGGGAAGAAACTCTGAAAAGACAGCGACTTGTTGACGTATACTCGACCTTTTTGCTTGCTCAGTTTGACATTGTTAATGGAATGTTTGTACTGGCAGAGTAGCACTGGGCTTGTCCTTGTTCTATTTCCATACCTATCCATCCCATCCTCCTGGTTCAACGTCCACTGTGGACTCGGCTCTTTGCGAGGGCAGGAAGAGACATGGTCCACTTCCTTCCAATTCAATCACCTTTTGCCCTGCAACGTCTCGGTACCTAAGGTACCTTAGTATATCTTAGGTACCTTGGTACTGTAGCATAACGTTCTTGTATTCTTCCTCCTCCATCTACAGAATCATTATCCTCATCTTGGTTGCGATATAATAATATGCATGCACCACCACGGAGTAACCTATTAGGCCCTGATCGGCAAGGCCGGGCTGCAGCCCAGGTAACTTTAAGGGATACATTCAAATATATAGGCTAGGTAAAATATATTAAAAGGGCGCTATCTCTATTCTGTTAAAGCCTCTTACCGCCTTTAGAGATAAATTTAACGCTACTTATAAGGCTTTTAGATTAATATGACAATAGGCTATAGTCCTATAATTTAAAATACTTTATTAATAGCTATTTTATCTATAAAATTAACCTTTTTTATAATACTTTTAATTAAAATATTATAGCTTCTATTTTAAATGCCCTTATTGACTTAATTAAGGCTATTACTGCTGTCTTTATAGGCTATTAGTTTATTATAGCCTCCCTCTTTATTATAGTTTCCTTTTATATAGTTATTAAATAATTAATAGTCTTATAAATAATATTTCTTCTTTATAGATAAGCTG